>JAEANM010000143.1:0-44484 GCA_017656035.1 Myanophis thanlyinensis | reverse complement strand
CCAGCATATATACATACAGGTATCTGTATATGTATGTATGTATGCATGCATGCTGCAGGGTAGCACTTGGTAGGCAGCAATGAAGTTTTTGGGGAAAAAATGTTTTGATGTCATGATGTTTCTACCTTATCAAAATCAAAAGTTGGTTGGATGACTTTGGGCCAGTCACTCTCTTGGCCCAATCCACAGGGTTGTGAGGAAAATAGGCAGGAATATTAAGTATGCTCATTGCCTTGAGCTGGGCACCTTTTGCAAGGTGGGATTAAAAAACCCCTATACATGTGGTTTTCTTTCCTGTAATGCTATGAATGTGAAAGATGGAGTAGACTACAAAGATTATTGGTTGTGTGCAGCCAAGAGGAGGAGAGATGTAGTCATCTGCTTCCCTCCTCAGACTAATGCAACCAGCACACAAGACCAGAACCATGGAACACATACAGGCAATTTATTTTCTCCTCCCTGCAGCCTGCCATTTCCACTGTGACCTGTAACACCCATAGAGCAGAAGCAATTTGCTAGCCACATTCCAGGTCCACTAGCTCAGTAAAAAGATCCCGGCCCAAAGAGCTCGTAGTATATATATAATAATAATAATTCAATGCAGTGTGCTGGGGCTTGGCTCCTCAAAGGACATTTTGCTGAGCAACTGGCTGTCCAACTCCATGCCTCCCCCAGGGAGCGGGAAGAAGTTCATCTCGGCAGCCAGTGCTGCCATTGCTGAGGGGTCCTGGCCAAATTGAGCACGTAGCATCATGTCCATTTTTTCTAGCCGGCGCTTGAGTCGTTTTGCTTCACGTTCTCGGATGAGGCGAGCTTGCCGCTTCTCAGGCGTTTCATTGGCACGTTTGAGACGCATGGCTTCGCGATCCCTCTGCAGGCGGCGTGCTCGCTGCTCATCTGTTTCCTGCATCCGTTGCAGGCGCTTAGCCTCCCTGTCCCGCATGCGCCTCACTTCTCGCTCCTCTGGTGTTTCATTGTCCCGACGGCTTTTCTTGGCTGTACGTTCTCGTTCTAGACGCTGCAGCCTTGCTTCTAGAGGTTCATTCTGCCTCCGTAAGGCCCACTTGCGAACCCCTGGGGCTTGAGCTTCCAGAAGTTTGCGGTAAGCCACACAGCTGTTGCACACAAGGAGGAGGCCAGCAGGAAACACAGCAGGGCCAAGAGCAGCAGCTTTCTCTTCAGTGCTAGAAGAACCCTCTTGGGGAGGAGCAGGCAGGGAATCTCCAGACAGCACCTCCGGCACCTTCTCACTACAAAAGAGAAAGAATCAGCGAAGGCAAGAACTCTCGAGTCGGCCTGCATGTCCTCTGGGGAGAAAACATGAATCTCTAAGGGAAGCCAAAAGATATCTTGGGTGAAGCCACACCAAGGCTCCACTAGCATATTCTATGGCAACCTGGGTCACACTGGCCAAGAACCACCAAAATGAGACTTCCAACTTCCTTTTGCCGCAGTTTCTCACCTGTTGAAAGTGGCGTGGCTGGTGAAATGTGCCCCGCATACTGCACAGTTGGACAGCTGGTCTTCAGAGTGGATGAGGAGGTGCCTACCCAGCGACCCTGGGGAGCTGAGTGCTCGGCTGCAGACAGGACACAGGTAGCTCTTGGCACTGACTGCAGCCGCTGTGTGCTGCAAACGAGGCCAGGCTGTGAGGTAAAGGCTCAACTGCCCTGTCCCTACAAGGGCAGGCTGAAACCAAGCCATGGAAAAAATTCCTCTTCCTTGGGACTGGAGGAGACACCCACAAGGCGTTCCCTAAGATGGCTGGTGAAATGGTATCCCACAGCACTACATCTTTCCCAACCAGGATGAGAAAGCTCAGCCTGGAGAGAAGCAAGGGCAGGGCAGTCAGCTGGCAGAACGGCCTCTGGCACCCCTCCAGATAGATACCTGGTACACGTGAGTCACAAGCTGTTCCCTGCTGCCACATTCTAGCTGACAAAGAGGACAGCGGGAGAGTCCCATCAAGGCATCTGGGCTAGTGCTGAATCCCATCTATGAGAGAGAGAAGACTGATGGAAAAAACAGGCAGGATCATGCCCACTCCTCAAATAAGCATGATATACAGTTCTGCTACTGGTCTGGATTGAGTAAGTACACAGGAAAGTCAGGCCATTGTAAGAGCAGAAGAAAAGATCAATCTGTGATCTGTCCCATAGCAATTGACCGCACATTCTCTCGAGCAGCAGCCGCTCACAAGCAAGCTTTAAAAATCAGAGTGTTCTTTTTCCCAACCTCATTTGAAGGGTTTTTCCAATTCCAATTCCAAATTTTATTGGTCACATCTTATTTTTCCATCTGACTCTGGCAAGTTGGACTAATAGTTGAAGGCAGACTTCGTATATTCGTAGTCTAGACCAGAATCCCCAAACCAAACCATGCACCCTACAAGATAGAACATCAAAGCTGCCCCATCAAGTCTTGGGTGGCCAGTATTTGCAACCTGGCTACTGGGTAGGGGAGGAGCACTTGCCTCTTGGGCTTGGATCCCGGGGTTGTCCTCCCCAGGCTGCTCCGCCGACCCCTGCTCCTTTTTCACTGCAGCTCCCCTTGTCCCTTCCTCCTCAGAAGCCGGAGAAGAGGCCTCGTCCTGGGTCGTCTCCTCCTCGCTTTCACCTGCAACGCAAGCCGTGGCTCGCAAGGGAGGGTGGAGGCTGGCCGGCAGAGCTCAGCCCCCGCCCCCCCATGCGCCCCCGCCCCACGCCAGCAAAATCAACTCACTGCTGCTGGATTCTCTCCCCGGCGGGGGCGGGGGCGGGGGCGGCGGCAGCTCCGGCCCCACGACGGCAGGCTGGACGCCCAGCAGCCCCGGGAGGCTCTTCCTCATGGCCGCCCGCCGCTTGTGCTCTTCCAGCCCGGCCAAGACCTGCTCCCCTGTGGAACAAAAGCGGCAGGGCGCGTCACCCGGGCCGCCCTCCCAGCACGGAGGCTTCGCGGGCCCCGGGAAGCGGAGGGGCTGCCCGGCCGTTCCCGGCCACGGGCGCTGCTCCAGCTCGGAAGGCGGGCGCTGGGCCGGGCCCCCTCCCCGCAGCCCCGCCCGTTACTCACAGCGCACTTTATTGGGGGTGGCCTGTTTCCGGCGGGACATGGCTTCCCCCCCGCGGGGGCGCCCCTGCGGAGAGAAGAGCCCCGCGTCACGCCGCGCCGCGAGGGGCTGCCGCCCGCCCCGCTGGGGAGCCCGCCGCGGCCCGGCCCTCACCTGGCGGCCGCCACCACCGCCGCCGCCGCCCTCCGTCGCCGGGCTGGGCTCGCGGCGTGGCAGCAGCAGCAGCGGCGGACAAAGAGCCGCCCGGCGGGGCGCCAGCAGAAGATGGCGGCGCGGCGGCGGGAGCGCCCGGCTCGTGCACGGGGACCCGCCGTCCGTCGGGCGCGCGCCGCGCTGGATCCTGCCTCCGCCGACGGGACGCGTCTCCGGCCCGGTGGAAGTGTAGTTGGTGGCGCCGCCGCCGCCAGGCGCTCGGGCAGGGCGCAGGGAGGCCGGCGCGATGCGGGGAAGTGGAGGAGGAGCCGGAGGGAGTCGCTGCCTCTCCCCGGCGGCGCTCGAGCGCCTCCGGCAGACGCCGCCGCCGCCGCCGCAGCAGCAGCATCTACTGGAGGGCGCCGGCCCAGCACAGCGCCCCAGGCGGGGCAGGTGTGAAGGCGTCCCCGCCGCCGGAACCCCGCACCGGGAGCCGAGGGAGCCGCCGGGGCACTGAGGACGGTGACTCAGAGCCCCCGCGTTCCTGCTTCCGTTCCCCAGCAGGAGGCGGCTTCCGCCCGGGACCCGCGCGCAGCACCGCTTCCGGCCTCCGCCTGCTTACTTACTTCCGTGCCGCGGCCCTGTCGGAGGTGAGGCGTCGTCTTCTCCCCGCGCCTGTCCCGGCCGCTTCCCTCCGGAGAGCCCCGGTGGGAGGGGAGCCAGCCCAGGGCCCCGAGGAGCTCTCCCGGCGTCACCTCTTCGGGTCCTTCCCGGAAACGGCGGGGGGCGCGGCTGACCGACGCTTTCTGCCTCGCCCTCCAGTTGCGGGACTGGCCGGGATGCTGGGCTCCGGGTTCAAGGCTGAGCGCTTGCGCGTGAATCTCCGTCTCGTCATCAACCGCCTGAAGTTGTTGGAGAAGAAGAAAAGTGAGCGGAGGCGGCGCGGGGGAAGGGCTGGAGCAGCCTCGCTCGCCCCTTCGGCGCCCCACCGGGTCTCCCTTGCCCGTCCCGAGCAGGGAAGGGGGGGGGGGTGCGGCTCTCGCCGGGGCGAATGCCCGGGCCAGAGCAGGCCAAGCCACGACGATGGCTCTGCTCTTCTTCCTTATTTTGCAGCCGAGTTGGCTCAGAAAGCCAGGAAGGAAATTGCTGACTATCTTTCTGCCGGCAAGGACGAACGGGCTCGTATCCGTGTGGAGCACATTATTCGGGAGGATTATTTGGTGGAGGCCATGGAGATCTTGGAGTTGTATTGTGACCTGCTTTTAGCTCGCTTTGGCCTCATTCATTCAATGAAGTAAGCCACCCCCACCCCCCCACCTGCAGCAGAAAGAAAGCTCGGAGAGAGGAAAGGCAGCATTCTGCCATCCTTTTCACATGAAGACCTGCTTTTTGAGATATAAACTGTTGGGGCCCTATGTATTGCATAACTTAATGTTGTTTCTGCAGAGAACTGGACCCTGGTCTGGCAGAAGCAGTGTCTACCCTCATCTGGGCAGCTCCTCGACTACAGTCAGAAGTAGCTGAGTTGAAAATTGTGAGTAGTACCAGCTATGTGAGAGGAAGTGGACTCTGGATTATTGCCCAATTTCCTGAAAGATTCAAGACAGTTTGGGAGCATTAATTGGCAAAACAGTTTGCTTTCTCTTCACTTTCAAGTTAAGAGAATGTGACTTTTTCCAAATCCCTTGAGAATTTTCTTGATATTTAAAATTGGTTCCTCTGCTTCTAAGTTTAGACCTTCTGACCAGGAAAGAGCCGTACTGTTTCTGTGCTTCACTTTAGGGATAGCCAATGAGTTTTTAATTGTGCTATTTCTGTACTAGGTTGCTGATCAACTCTGTGCCAAGTACAGCAAGGAATATGGCAAGCTATGCCGAAGCAACCAGATTGGAACTGTCAATGACAGGGTGAGAGAGGGAAGAGCCATGCTATTATGGCTGTATAAAGTATATCTCAAAAACAAGTTTTACAGAGTAGGAATTTTGGTGATTCATACAAAGAAGCAAATAATGTATCTTCTTTGAATTTTGTATTTTTCTTTTTTGGGTGATTTTGGATAAAAACTGTCAGCCCTGCTTAGCTATGGAGGTAACATATTGTTTTTCCTCCTCCCTGTTTTCTAGTTAATGCACAAACTGAATGTAGAAGCGCCTCCTAAACTCCTGGTGGAGAGATACTTGATTGAGATTGCCAAGAACTATAATGTGCCCTATGAACCAGATTCGGTGGTCATGGTAAGTGCAGGAGGCTTCCTAACTTATATGATGTGGACGTCCTGCTCTTGACTGCCACAGTTGTGTGAAAAAGAGTGAAAAATTTAGTTTTCTTGTATTAATTACATTTTTGGAGCTTCATTTGAGTATTAATAATCCACAAATGGAGTTTCGGTGAACAAATAGTGCCAAGATTTGATTCTAGCTTCTTTAATTCTCACTGGCTATATAGCCAGTTGTGTGAGTAAAATCATTACGGCTTTGGACTAATCTTGTCCTAAAGAAATCACAAAACCTGGGCTTACTCCATCCCAATGAAGTTTTCACTATGTACATTCATGTCCTGCTGAAAATAAATTGCTTAAAATGACCTCAGTCTGGAGAAGGTTGCAAACTATCTGACACATGAAACTCTTATAAAGATATACAAATGTTTAGAAAAACCTGAAAGAAGCAAACATGGTCACAGAGTTGTATTTCTTTTAATTTAATCAATTTGTATAGCCACCAATCTGAAAAAGTGACTGTATGCAAGCAGTATCTTTCCTGGTTGTGAGATTTGAGCCATCTCGTTTCTCAGGCTGAGGCTCCTTCAGGTGTAGAAGCAGATCTGATTGATGTAGGATTTGTGGATGACATCAAGAAAGGTGGTGGTAACAGCGGTGGCGGCGGCTTCATGGCCCCTCTACCTGGTCGTCCTGAAGGAGTCTTGCCCCTGCCGATGCCATCTCCAGTTCCTCCTTTCTCCTACCCACATCCGAAGGGGATGGTAATGAACTAAATCTTGATTTCATGCAGGGCTCTGCAGGCGGGTAGTTTTGCTTTTATCTTGAGTTTGCAGCAGCTTTTCTTTCTTGCTGCCTACTTAATCTCTCAATGAGCTGCATCTTCCTTGTTCTAACAAATGTTCTGATTTCTGCAGGAGAGCTTCAATGGGATACCCGTGGGTACCTACCAACCATTTCCTGGCCTTCACCCTCCTCCGATTCCAGCAATTCCTCCAACCTATGAATCTGTAAGTGTCACCCAAGAAAAGTGTAGTCCTCTAAAACTGCATGAAATGAAAAACACATTTCACAGTTGACACCCCCCCACACAAAAAAAGTCATGTTCCGCAAGTTCTACCAAACTTTCAGACTGGCTGCAGTTTGCCAGAAACTAAGTTTAGAATCTGAGATGGGAGGACAAAACATGGCATATTGCTCCTCTCCCTCTTTCCTTTGCATAGCCATCCTCCCAGTATCTATGTGGAACAGCTCATACCGGACAGTTGTATATATTCCTAGTGTCTTCTGCTGCTGAGATTTTGGGTTAAGGCATTGGTCAAGCATTAGTTGGGAGATACTTTTTCTGCTTGTTTGGGTGCCATAGTTGCTTTTCAGAACTTCCCCTTTAATTTGCTACATTTACCTGCTTTCATGCTTTGCTCCATTCCAAGTGTGATGAAATATTTACAGAGAGAGAGAGAGAGAGACTGTTCCCTGAGCCTCTCTCCCCATTGTTTTTTCTGTCCTACCCAGCAGCAGAGCTTTGGGCTTTGAATCTTGAGGTGAAGAAAAATATGCTTCTGAAACCTCCCAGCCTGTACAAATAAGCAAAAGTATTAGTGTGCTTCATGCCAGGACGTTCTGCCAAATACACTTGTGTCTGTTTCAGATAGACGATGGGAATACTGACAAGGAAGCGCCATCCTTACATGTTGTGACTGGTAAGTCCAGAGAAGGTCAGGGAGCACCAGCCGAGGCCTTTCTTGTCACTCTGGTAAGACACACTGAGTTGCTGCACTTGGTTTGGGGTGAAGTGGCAGCAATTTGAGTCCCCTAGAGCTGTAGAAGCTCACACCATGCAACACAGCCCTGGCAGGCTTCTAAAGCACCAGCATTCTTGTTAAAGCCTTGGATACAAGAGAAAATACAGCTTGCTGCATCAGGCAGGCTGCTGGCATGTAGGAATGAGTCTTCATTTGTCAGCATTGTTCCTGCTACTCCCTGTTAATCCTAGGAGCAGCAGTTCCTTTTCTGCATTGCTTAGGCCTGCCCAAGGCTTGTAATGTCTCTTCATCCGTCCTCTGCTGCAGGTCCCCGGGTAACGCCAGAAGCCAAGGGGCAGCCACCAATCCCCATGCCCCGTTCAGGTGATCGCTTTGTGTTGCCAGAGTTGCCATCTGTGCCAGATACACTCCCTGCTGCTTCTGCCGGCACCAGCACATCTGCATCAGATGAGATTGACTTTGATGATCTGTCCCGGAGATTTGAGGAGTTGAAGAAGAAAACCTAAGAGCTACATACCCTTTTGCTGCAATGGGTGCTCTTTCCTCGTTTCCTTGTCTTCCTCTTGGCCTTTCTTCTTGCTCTACTTACACTACATTGTGCTGTCTTGGAGGGTCCTTTGGAGCCCATTTGGTGGGAAGCAAGAAAGCTCTCCCCTGTGCCTCAGTAGTCCTAGATAATCTCTTCTCTGAAGGTGGGTGGTGGAGGTGACATGAGTAGCATTTCCTTTGGCTAGAAGACAGCACAGCAACTGCAGTAGGATGGATCTAGATGACCTGATGGAACAGGGGCACACTGCTTGCCTTCTGGGCATATATACTGTGGGAAGGGCTGCCTTAAAGCCTCTGCTTTTCTTTGGGAAAGGAGGCTAAAGTCAAGTCTACTCTGAGGGTCCTGCTGATGTGCATGAGGTGGGCAGAAGAACCAGGTACATGCCATGGGGCAAACCAACATTAAACCTGGCTCAGAGAGACTGGAAAAGACTCCTTCAGAAGGGTCTTGCAGGCTGGGTATGGGACCATCATTTGACATTTAGATCGACAGCCCTCAACTAGTCCATGTTTGGCCTTTGGGACAAAGCCATAGATGGCAGCACCACATAGAGACATCTGCTGCTAGATGCCCAGAGGAAACCTCTGCTTTCTTATGTAATGCCTCTGTATGTAATATGTTCACATGGCTTTTCTGGGACAGTTTTGATGGTTGATTCCTTCTCTGTTCTGAATAAAAAATGTGATCTTCACCTAGTTTGTCTTGGAGAGTATAATCTGATGCAGGAGAACTGTCAGAGGAGGAGACTGATCATGCTATTTTCCAGTGGTCTCTTTCAGCCTCTGGAACAAGTAGAAAAATGATTGATCGTCGTCGTTGCCCAACTGTATTCTGTCACAATTTGTAAGTAAGGAAAGAATATGACTGCAAAAGATTACAGAGAGTGAACTGGATGCTGAAATGGCTTAAGATGCCCTTCAGGGGTTGCTTGTTCTTCCTCATTATGGAATCAGATGGAGCCAATGATGCCCCCTGCTGTTTGGGTGGGGAAAAGTATTTCCCAGATCAGTACAAACCAAGCTCATTTCCCCACACCAGGTGTGACTCAAGAGTCAGCACTCATCAGGGCAGGGGATTGTTCAATTTTTGAACTTTTTGTGTAAAGAAGTTAACTTTCTGTGAGAGGCTATATATCTTTTAAAAAATGGTAGAAATAGAATATCTGTCACAATATTTGGGACTCCTTTTTTTAGTCTTTCTGGTTATCCTATTTACATTAATGATGCTTTCTCAGATCTGTAGATGGATGTGATGTTTTAATTCAAATAGGGTTGGGAGCTTATGGAAGTAATTTTTACAAAGCTAGACTTTTCCATAATTTGAGCTCGAGTGTCTTAGGATGGCTGTAGGGCAAAGAGCCTGCCCATCTTTACTAGAGTTTTCATAGTATTGGAACAAAGAAATGGCAACTTGCACTTGGACAGCAGCTGCTGTTGGTGCATTGAACTTGCAGGCAAATTTTGAACCCGTCGTCGAAATAGTAGCAAATAGTTGCTTGAGGATAATACTCTTGATTGAAAGACGATCACGGAACCAAAACGGAAGAGAAGCTACAGTAAAACGAAAGCGGGCGAAATGCTGGACTGGAAACGGTTAGGTAGCCCGAACCGCTAGGCAGCGGGGAAACGGTCTTCGAGAAAGCAGAGGGCGGGCTGTGCCGGTCTGTCTCCCACTTCTTCGGCCGCCTTGACTTTCTCCTTGCATCGAGAGGAAGCGTCGCCGGGGCGGCCGCCGCTTTGCCCGAGGAGGAGCCTGAATCTTTGGCCGGAATGCGGGAAGGGAAGCCAGCCTCGCCCTCCGCCAGGAAGCCCGAAGGAGCCCCAATCGCTCCGAACCTTCACTCGGCCCGCCCGCAGGCCTTCCGGCCCCGCAGGAAGCGCCCCTCGCCTCTCTGCCATGGCCGCTCCGCTGCGGGTGAGGCCTTTCCCGGCGCGGCTCCCGGGGGAAGGGCGCGGGAGGGACGGGCGGGGAACCGCGCGGCGATGGGCCTGGATGACGCTCCGCTTCTCTCCCCGCAGCGCCTGAAGGAGGCCGCCGTGGTCCTCGGGGGCGGCGGCCTGATCTTTGCCGCGCACCTGGCGGCCAGGGGCGACGAGCGCTTCTACCGCCAGTGGCTGGTGCCGGGCCTGCAGCGCGTGGTGGGGCCCGAGACCGCCCACCGGCTGGCGGTGCGCCTGCTGGCCTTGGGCATCGTGCCGCGGCCGGGACCGGCCGACTCGGAGATCCTGGTAGGGAGGACGGGACGGGAGGGGACGAGCGGAAGGTGCCGGACCTGAGCTTTTCTCCCGGGATCCCCTCCTTCCCTCCCTCTCTTCTCCCGCCCCCGTAGGAGGTCCGGGCGTTTGGGCGGCGATTTCAGAACCCGCTGGGGCTGGCCGCTGGATTTGACAAGCACGGGGAGGCGGTAGACGGGCTCTTCCGGATGGGCTTCGGCTTTGTGGAGGTGGGGAGCGTCACGCCGAAGCCCCAGGAAGGCAACGCCAAACCGCGGGTCTTCCGGCTGCCCGAAGACCAAGCGATCATCAACAGGTGGGCGCCCGGTGGGTGGTGTGGAGCGCTTCCCGCGGGCCGGCGGGGGAAAGGCCCCTGAAGCTCTTGTCGTCGTCCCGTCCCCCCCAGGTACGGGTTCAACAGCCAAGGCCACACCGTGGTGGAGCGCAGACTCCGAGCCCGGCAAGTGGCTCAGCACCGGCTCAGCAAAGGTGAGGCAGCACTGTGGCCTTTGGAGCAGCCATGGGATGGTTTCCCCTACCTCTGTTGTTTGTTTATTAAGATTTTTGAACTACTCATCTCCCTCAAGGGAGAGATTGAGTGATGTACAAGAAAATGTTGAAATATAGAAGCAGCATTTAAAAATTAAAAGTTTAGAAAATAACGGCAGAACGAGTTGAAGGGACCTTGGAGGTCTTCTAGTCCAACCTCTTGCTAAAGCAGGAGATCTTGTAGCAGGGCCTCCCGACCCCTGGGTTGCAGCCCAATGCAGGGGGGGGGGCATTGGAACCAGGCTATGCAAGCAACGTGTGTTGGGTGAAGCTGCATTTGCACAAGTGGCATGTGTGCCAACCTATCCTCTCCCCCTGTTGCTGCCAGCTGTTGGCAGAGCTGGAAAGGTTGATGCATGAAAGGCATAGACCAAGGGTATCCAAACAGGGCAACTTTAAGACTTGTGGACTTCAACTCCCAGAATTCCCTAGCTAGCCATGCTGGCCTGGGAATTCTAGGAGTTGAAGTCCACACGACTTAAAGGTGCCAAGTTTGGACACCCCTGGCCCAGACCATTTCAGACAAATAGCTGTCCAATCTTTTCTTTAAAACCTCCAGTGATGGAACAATCGCAACTTCTGGAGGCAACCTGTTCCACTGATTACTTGTTCTGTCAGGAAATTTCTTATTCCTAGGTTTGTTTAGAAATTTGGAACTAAAAAGAGACAAACTAAAATCTAGAAATTAGTTAAAAAGATGAAAGGAGGGCTCTCACAGTACCAATCAGCTCCATGGGTGTGTGCTCCTCTGAGGTCCCCATACAAGACCACAGAGCCATATTTTTACTTTGTGGAAGGCCAGGAGAGTGGAGGTCTGTCCACTGAGGGAGAATATTCCACGAGGTGGGGCAGGGCCAACAGAGAAGGCTCTCCTCTTAGATCCCATCAGTTGGATTTCTTTATCTGACAGGTCTACAACATAACTTCACTGCTGACCGGATGGGATGGGCCGATGTAATGGACAAAAAGTATTCCACAAGTAGCCTCGCTCTGTGTCATGTAGGGCTTTATAAATCATAACCAACACCTTGAATTGGATCTGGAAGAAAACTGGCACTCAATGCAGCTCATGGAACAAAATTACTACGTGCACCCTTTTGGGGCATCCAGAATTGTGCTAATGGGAGCAGGAGAGGGGCCCTTTGAGTAATGTTTTCATTAACTAGGAGTGCTTTTGATTAATGTTTCTGTTCTTTGAAGGAACAAGCAAGAATGTGATTTCTGATACAAACCAGTTCAGAGTTGCTAAAGGCAAGATGTGTGGAAAGATTTGAACTGTAGTAACTTGTGAACTGGTTACAATGTGGGAAACACGCCTCCTGAATATGAAATTGAGTGTTAACAAGATCCTACTGAGTATTATGGGATGCTATGAAGTGTTATATGGTACATATAAAGCTACTGAGCATCCTCGCAAGATCACAGACAAATGATACTAACCAATAAAAGAATACATTCCAAACAGGTAGTCCATGCCTTATAACCACAATAGAGCCCAAAATTTCTGCTACTAAGCGAAACATTTAAGTGAATTTTGTCCCATTTTATGTTATTTCTTGCCACAGTTGTTAAGTGAAACACTGCAGTTATTTAGTAACACAGTTAAGTGAATCTGGCTTCCCCATTGACTTTACTTATAAGGTCACAAAAGCTGATTGCATGACCCAGTGTCCTACTGGGACCGTCATAAAAAAGTCAGTAGCCAAACATCTGAATTTTTATCTCATGACTGGGGATGCTGAAATGGTCATAAGTGTGAAAAAAAGTCATGTCATTTTTTCAGTGTCAGTGTAACTGAATGGTCACTAAATGAACTGTTGTAAGTCAGGGACTACCTGTATATGGTGATTTCCTACCTTTTTAAGGAGTCTCTCACTTTGTGTCTGTAGGGATGTCTTCTCGTTTATGCATAAAGAAATAGTAATCTACCTTTCCCACTCAGATCCTATTTGGGCAAAGACACACTGGACTAAACATTTTTGGCACTGTTTACAACTAACGGCACAGCCACATTCTCCATTAGTTGAAACTTCCAGACAGTTAGCACCATGTAGAGAATGTTGCAATAGGCAGGGCATGAATAACTGGAAAGCCGCCCTATTTCCCTATTTAGGAAAGTGTGTAACTGGCACACAGCATAAAGTTGAACAAACTGATTTGACTGCAGTTGCCACCTGCTCTTCCAGCAGGAACTGTAAATCTAAAAGTATCCCAGGTTATGCACGGGGTCTGTGTGACGTGGTACAACCCCATCCAAGACCAAAGGTGATAAATTCCTGGACATAGAGGGGCTTCCTCTGCCTTCAAGGCTACTGCTTCATGGTATTTTCTTTGGTTTTAGCGGGGATGCTCCTTGGAATAAATCTGGGCAAGAACAAGTATTCTGTGGATGCAGCTGCTGACTATGTTGCAGGCGTTCGCGTGTTGGGTCCACTGGCTGATTATGTGGTGGTGAATGTTTCCAGCCCAAACACACCAGGATTGCGAGCTCTACAGAGCAGAGCAGACTTGCACCTCCTCCTTACAAAGGTAGGGTCCTGCCTTGGCCTTGAAGGTTCTTCTCTCTTCCTTAAAAATCTCCCTGTTGGGGTGTTCTATGCTCAAGACTGGTACATGCTTTGAGCTGCTGCCCACTTGTACTCATTGAGCACTGCCCAAAAAAATGTTGGGCCCCAATTAGGGAACAGGCCACCTATTGTAGTGAATGCCAGTTTCCCAGACTGGCCGTCTTTGCTGTCATCTGGTCTCCCTAGCATTGGAAGCAGCTTTGTTTGAGTATAGTGCCTCTCCTTCCCAAAGCATCTCATCTTATTATGAGCCTCTCTGTATTGTTTCTGTTCCGCCCGTTGAAGAGATGGCTGAGGCCTGGAGCTTCAGTATCATCTTTGTTTCTGGCAGGTTCTTGCTGAGCGGGATTCCCTCCCAGGTAAGCACAAACCGGCTGTGCTGGTGAAGATTGCACCAGACCTGACAAGCCAAGAGAAACAGGACATTGCCAGGATTGTGAGTGAGGTACTGAGCACTAGGACAAGGGCAGGCTGCCATTCCCTTCATGAGCTCCTGACTTAGGCAGCCTCTGCTCTATTTTACCTGCATGCTGCCGGTCAGCACCATCGTCATCCCCAAGAATTGGGAAGGAACTGGGAACCATCTAATTCTTCCTTTGGTCTCCTTTTGCAGCTGGGCATTGATGGGCTGGTGGTAACTAACACTACAGTGAGCCGTCCTGAGACTCTTCGTGGGGCTTCTTGCAATGAAGTTGGGGGGCTAAGTGGGGTTCCCTTACGACAGCTCTCCACTCAGATGGTCAGCGACATGTATTCTCTCACCCAAGGTAATAAGATGAAGAAGAGGCATGAGAGGCTGTGGCACCAGTTGCCTTTTCTGAATGCTTCCTTCTCTTAGGGCGCATACCAATCATTGGAGTGGGTGGAGTCTGCACTGGCCAGGATGCCTTGGAGAAAATACGGGCAGGTGCCTCCTTGGTCCAGGTGTATACAGCCCTCACATACCATGGACCACCTGTGGTGGGTACCATAAAGCAGGAGCTTGAGGCCCTGCTAAGGTGAGTGGAAAGCTAAGTTTCTTTTGGCCCATGGTTAGATCTAAAATACTAGACTCCGTCATTTGCTCTACAACAGTTGGATTTCAGCTGTTTTTGTTACTTCGAAACTAAGATTTTATCATGATTAAGGCAGAACAAGTTATTGCACCAGCAGTGTCGTGTAATATTTGTGAGGGAAAAGCAAGCTCTCTTCCTTCTACAACTGCTTCTCTTGGTAGACATTGCCTGTTTCTGTTAATCAGCATATTAACACTTACATTACAACTTAAAAGGATGGATACCAAACAAGGAGAAACCGGGACTTTAGTAACTGATTAATTAATTGATATAAAAATTGCCCCTAAATACTTCTACGGCCAGGAGGACAGCACTCCAATCAGCCAGGTGATCCCTAATGGCAGGGAAGGTTCATCTCTAGAGCTCAATTCATAGGAAATGGTGAGAAAGGCAAATTTTCCCCTACCTCTTTCCTTTAGAATCTTCACCGAGTATTGGGATAATCAGTATTGGAAAATTAATGATTGTACTTAAGAGTCATTGGAGAGGAAGACACTACTAGAGTAAGGAAGTACACAATGAGGAATATATATTGAAAAGAATTAGGTTCTTGAGAGAGCAGCCCAAGCAGGCATGGCATATTAATTAAGGAAGTGGAGCTTATGCAGCAAAGAAAAATGTTTAGGAAAAGATAGTTTTCCAAGGGCTTGATATTTTCCTTTGTATTCTCAAGAGACAGAAGAATTCACATACCTCTATTTGCCTTGAGCAGAGAACAAGGATTCCAGAGTGTTCAAGATGCTGTCGGAGCGGATCACAACCTCTGAGGTTTCCTGGCCAGGATTAGGGTCACAAAAGGGACCCCGTGAACTGTCTGGACCATCAGCAAAAGAAGATGTGTCATCGGAGATCCACTGGCTACTTCCTGCCTTTCATTAATGATGTTGGCAATTTCGACCTTTTTTTTTTAAAATGACATGTAACAAGGGGGAAATAGGTGTTTGTTGGCATACATCCTCTTCTGGGGAAGCATAAAAGCTAAAGAGCTTTCCTGATGTCATATGACTGGTGCAAGTAGTCCCCCAGCACAAGAAGGTAGAAATGGGTCACAGTCTGCAAGGAACATGGAATCAGTGTTTCCTTTGTTGAATCTCAATCTCTTTAACTCTGTAAGATGGTGAGGCCTGTACCGCATTGAGTAGAGGAAACCAGTTTCCTTATTCAGAAGTTGCTTTGGAGGAGGCACACAACAGTTCTTAAAAATAAAATATTGAGATTGTTTCCTCTGGAAGTTACTTTTGTTTTGAAACATATACATCTCTAAGCCTATCTAGGCAGTTGAAGATGCTGAGTCTCCTTTGAAAGAAACGTTTCATTGAGGGGTGCGTGTGAGTCCTCACTCAGGGCACAGAAACGATACGTATGTTCAATGGACGCGATCCACCAGACAGCAACAAAGCCAAAGGCATTAAGAGACGCGTTGAAGCGGGTCGCATCTCCTCCCTTCGGAGTGCAGCCCCCTTTCACGCACACCCAGGACAACCTCCCACGGCGGGAGACCGCCTTGGCCCGCTCCTGCTCCCGCCCGGGAGGCGGACGAGCCCGCGCGCCCTTCCAGGGGGCATTTCGGGAGGAGGAGGAGGAGGCCCGGCCGCCGCCTGCCTTTGCGCCCAAGGCCGGCCCGGAAGTCCAAAGGCGGCGCCTAGAACGGCCCTCCGCGGCTCTACGGCGGAAGGAGGGCCAGAGGGACGCCGCCGCGGGGCATTCTGGGACCGCCGCCCCGTCCGGAAGAGGAAGCGTCGCGTCGCGCAGGGGCCCATGGAGGAGCGCGCGGAGGCGGCGGCGGAGGCCTCGCTGCACCGGCTGGCCGGGCTCGCGCCCGAGGGGCAGGTGGGGGGCCTGGTGCTGGTCAAGCGGCGCAGCGCCGCCGAGGAGCAGCACGTCTTCAAGATCCCGGCGCCGCGCGCCTCCCTTCTGGGCCTCGACCTGCTGGCCGCCCAGAAGCGCCGCGAGCGGGAGGACCGGCCCGCCAAGAGGCCCCGCGGCGGGGCCGCCGAGGAGGGCGCGGACGAGCAGCCGCCGGAGGAGCCGGACGACGGGGCGGGGCGGGGCGGCCGCCGGCGCAGGGACAGGTGAGCGGCGGGCGGGCGGGCGGGAGGGCGACGGTCCGGCGGGGCTCCGGGGCCGCCTGGCAGGCCGGCTGAGAGCCCCCCGTCCCTTCCCTGCAGGCAGTACCGCTCGGCCCAGGCGGAGACGCCGTCGCACCCGGGGGGCGTCAGCGAGGGCTTCTGGGAGCGCAGCCGGCAGCGGGAGCGCGAGCGGAGAGAGCAGGGCGTCTTCGCCTCGTCCAAGGAGAAGGAGCGCCGGAGGGAGCAGGAGCGCAAGCGCGACCGAGGTGAGCCAGAGCCCGAGCCCGACGCCGGCCCCGCGGGACCCTCCGCCCACGCCGCTGACCGGCCTTTCTCCGCAGAGACCCGCGACCGCAGCCGGCGCAGCACCCGCGCCGAGAAGGATGGATCTTCGGAGAGGAGCAGGAGCGCCCCGAGGACCGAGCCAGAAAGCCCACGGCAGCCACCCAAAGGTGCTTGGCGTGGGGAGCCCACATGGCAAAGGGAGGCTTTGCCCCTCGCTGGCTAGCTCACTGGCTCCTTCCTTCCTGGTGCTCAGATGCAGCCACACCATCGCACTCAAGCTGGGAGGAGGAAGACAGCGGTTACAGCGGATCCCGCCGTTCCCAGTGGGAGTCTCCCTCCCCAGCTCCCTCCTGCCGGGACTCTGAGCGAAGCCACCGAAGCCCTGGTCAACCTCGGGAGAGCGAGAGGCGGGGGGACCGTGAACGGTACAGTGGGGCCAAAGGCTTGCGGGTGGATGGCACTGGTGGCCTGAGCGAGGCCTGGTTTGGTTGCGGCAGCAGAAACGGAGAGAACTTTGCGGCGGTCGCCCTTTGCAGGTCCAGCAGAAGCAAGTGTCCTGAGGAGTCACCTTTGCCCACACCTACTTACAAATACAATGAGTGGGCTGACAACCGAAGGCATTTGGGTGGACCGCCTTGGCTGTCCCGAGGCAGAGGTAAGATAAAGATTGGGGATTAGGGAGAGACCTGGGCTTGCTTTAATCCAAAGGAGAATTGGCAACTGATGAAATCTATTTCCAGGGAGATGTGAGGATGGGGAAGATGGCATTGCGTTTGAAACAGAGGAAGAACGGCAGCAATGGGAAGACGATCAGAGGGTAAGTTGGCAGCTTTAATCCCTGCGGTGATTACCTTGCTATTTGAGGCCAAATGGCTGAAAGGGAAGAAATGGAGCAAAAAACTTCAGAATGAGACCAAAGCAAACCTCAGGTTGGCTGGAGCCACTTTTCGTTTTGTAAGTGCGTCATCGCTGGGTGTGAGATGAGAACCAAGAGTTGATTGGACAACTTCCAGAGACCTCTCCCTGGGGTTTGGAGATCCCCTTTTGCCTCTCACGGTGAAATGTGATGGGGGGAGGACAGAAGAAGAGACCTCATTTTTCTCTGGGAAGATGTTATAACCATTTTTGCCTCTACCCAGCAAGCTGACCGGGACTGGTATATGATGGATGAGGGCTACGATGAGTTCCACAACCCTTTGGCTGCCTCCTCAGAGGAGTACGTGAGGAAGCGTGAGCAGCACCTCCAGAGGCAAAAACAGACACGCATCTCAGCTCAGCGCAGGCAGATCAATGAGGTTGGGCAAGGCAGGGCATCCCAGGTTGAGGGGGCCTGGTGCTCAGCTGTGATCCAAAAGCCTGTTCTCTGCCATGGCTGGGAACGCCCACAAGGCCTGCTTGGCCTAGAAGTGGGGGCTGCATGGGCCTGATTCAACCTTCTGTCTGGCAGGACAACGAGCGCTGGGAGACCAACCGCATGCTGACGAGTGGTGTGGTACATCGACTGGAAGTGGAGGACGACTTCGAGGAGGATAATGCTGCCAGGGTGCATCTTCTAGTGCACAACCTGGTACCTCCTTTTCTTGATGGGCGCATTGTTTTCACCAAGCAGGTCAGGTGAGGTGATGCTGGGGGTGGGGTGGGAGGACCGGTAGACCTTTGCTGCCTTGAAATTATCCCTTTTTTTCATTCTTTCCAGCCTGAGCCCGTCATTCCTGTCAAAGATGCCACCTCCGACTTGGCTATCATTGCCCGGAAAGGCAGCCTGTTGGTGCGGAAGCATCGGGAGCAAAAAGAGCGCAAGAAGGTGCCGGCTGAGTCTCTTGCTGTGTTGGGTGCAGGCGGGTCCCCATTTTCTTTGTGGAGACGGGTTTGGCCTAGCAGTGAAGGCAGCACGCTAGAAAGCATGAGCTCAAGGGCAGCCTTAGGGTTGGCTTCTCAGCCCACCACAGTTCAAAGGGTTGTTGTGGGGTAAATAAAAGGAGGAAGGTGTAGTGGATATGTTTACCACCTTGAGTTATTTGTAAAAATAATAAAACTGAATTTAAGGAAAATAATAAGCAAAATAAACAATGCAACCTCCCCTGAACCATTAGCGGTAGGAAAAGCAGGTGCAGCGCTTGAGTGGCTTGTACATATTAAAGCAAGGTGGGGCATCTTAAGTTGCGTAAGCGGAGGGAAATCCTGAAGCAGGAAGCTAGGGGGGTGGGGAGGGAGGAATCACTGATCTCCTCCAGATGGGGTAGCCCCAAAGGAGCAGATTTTCTGGTCTCATTACTGGTGGAAGCCTCAGGACCTTTTGCTCAGCTTCAGCTGGCTGCCAGCCGAAGCCTCGTTTGGGGGGAAGGAAGTTGTCATCTTCCAATGAGGTTAATGCGTTGCCCAAGGGGCAGCCTCTGAAGGTTACTTACTGTGGTCGAGTTGCAGCAAGGAAGAGCTGCTATTTGGGCATAGTACCTGAACTATCAGTGCAGCATTGTTTACTGGAAGCTTTTGAGGTATCATTTGAAAAATGCGTAGTTCAGCATCCAAGTACCTGTTGGACCAGTTGTTTCAGATTGATCCTACACAGCTTCCTTATCCCAGTGGTAATGCTGTGGGATCTTCTCTTGCGGGATTTAAGAAATGGCAAGAAAGGAGTATTTTTCTGTAATAGCACCCACACCGCCTTGAGAATAGAACTGTAGTTTGGAAGAGCATTTTGAGTCTGTCCAGTGACTGCTCATTTAATTGACTGATCTATAGTAACTGTAGCTACATTCACTGATTTCTTGTTTGGTAAGAGATTTCTACCGCTGCATGCATTTGGCTCTTGACATGGGTTTCTTGTTATTAGGCTTGTGGTTTTGCAGAAGCGGACCAAAGACAGGCATAACTGCTTGATGTTGCTTTTCTAGGCCCAGCACAGGCACTGGGAGCTGGCAGGTACAAAACTCGGGAACATAATGGGCATAAAGAAGGAGGAGGAGGAATCAGGGCAAGTCCTGGCTGAGGATGGCACGGTGGATTACAGGTAGGATGGAAGTCAGTTGTAAAAAGGCTAGGGGTTGGGGAGTGACCTGACAAGGACTGAAGTGCTCTGAACCCTCCCCTTGCAGGACAGAACAGAAGTTTGCTGGACATGTGAAAGAGAAGAGTGAGGCAAGCAGCGAGTTTGCCAAGAAAAAGTCGATTGTGGAGCAGAGGCAGTACTTGCCCATCTTCGCTGTTCAGCAAGAACTTTTGACAGTTGTCAGGTCTGCACTCCCTCCCTCCAGCCTTCACCAAGACTTCTCTTGCAACAGACTGTGGGGTGGGAGGGCAGCTGTCCAATAGATTCTGGTATAGGCCCTTGGAAATAAAAAGGGGCACTTGTATTATCAAGGCATTTTGCAAATTGAAAAATCTAGGAGGGGGTGGGGAGGGTCTTTCCACCGCATCGTTGTAGCCAGTGACAGAGTTTGCTGCCTCCTCCTGACAGAGAGAACAGTATTGTGATTGTGGTGGGAGAGACGGGCAGTGGAAAAACAACGCAGTTGACACAGTACCTGCACGAGGATGGCTACACAGACTATGGCATGATTGGCTGCACACAGCCACGCCGGGTGGCGGCCATGTCCGTGGCCAAACGCGTTAGTGAGGAGATGAACGTGGCCCTTGGGGAGGAGGTGAGTCCTGCAGGCCATGGGGCATCTGGGTGAGGCTGTGGGTCAGCTTCTGTCACTCCGAGGGCTGTGGGGGCTGGGCTCCTGGCCTGCTTGGTGAGTTCTGCCTGTGGACCTTGTGCCTGGCCAGGTGGGCTACGCCATCCGCTTTGAGGACTGCACTTCGGAGAGCACCGTGATTAAGTACATGACGGATGGGATCTTGCTTCGGGAGTCTCTGCGTGAAGCTGATCTTGACCACTACAGCGCCATCATCATGGATGAGGCTCATGAACGTTCGCTCAACACGGATGTGCTGTTTGGCCTCCTGCGAGAAGTAGGTGCCTGATGGGCTTTGCCTGTGGTTTCTGGCAGGGTTCCTGCAGTGGAGGAAACAAAAGAATATGTTGGAAGTGGTGAATCCCTGGAGAAGCAAATGCTTTCACTCTGAAACTTTCAATGGGCAAAAGGAAGAAAGAATGCAAAATAATTCAGTGCAAAGGGGGTAGGGGTCATTTGGGATTTTCATATCGCTCTTTGGCAACAATCCTGTCCTTTGATAGGTGGTAGCCCGGCGCTCAGATCTCAAGCTGATTGTTACCTCAGCCACCATGGATGCAGAGAAGTTTGCATCTTTCTTTGGAAATGTGCCCATCTTCCACATTCCAGGCCGCACCTTCCCTGTTGATGTTCTCTTTAGCAAGGTACGGTATGGGGTAAGCAAAGGCCCGGGCCAGGCTGTCCAGGTGACATCACCTGCATGGGGGGGTGTAAGCCTTTTTGCTCTTTCAGACTCCACAAGAAGACTACGTGGAGGCAGCAGTGAAGCAGGCCCTGCAGGTCCACCTGTCCAGTGCCCCTGGAGATATCCTCATTTTCATGCCAGGCCAGGAGGACATTGAGGTGAGTCCATCTGTGGTTTTTTTTTTAAGATCCTAGTCAGCCCCCTAATGCACATATATTTGCCTCACCTCATCTTGCAGGTTACATCTGAGCAGATTGTGGAACATCTGGAAGAGCTGGAAAACGCTCCTGCTCTGGCTGTGCTACCCATCTACTCTCAGCTACCCTCAGATTTGCAGGCCAAGATCTTCCAGAAGGTAATAGCTTGTTGCCTTTCCACTAGTGACGATCTTGGATTTACTTGGCAATGGTAACTGGAAGCTTGAAGCTTCTATCATGGCTTCTCCCAAGCTCAAGAGGAGTAGAATAGTTGGCAAGCAGCCTGATCTGCAGCAAAAAGGAAAGCCCTGAAAGTAGATGGATTTTGTGCTATGGCTTGAGAAGTCAAATATCTTTCTCTTCTTAGGAAGTAGAAACTAGAAGCTTTTTCAGGACCTGTGGATACAGGCCATTTCAGTCAAAGGGATTGCTAATTCAAGCCTTTATAGGACTGCGCTTCTGAAAGCAAAGATGCTGAAATCAAAAGCCACCACTTCAGGCCCTTCCCTTGGGGGAAGCTGAGCATTTCAGTTGATGATGGATTGGTAGAGCTGCATCTTGAAACTTGGATTCTTGGCAGGCACCAGATGGAGTCAGGAAATGTATCGTGGCCACCAATATTGCAGAAACTTCGTTGACGGTTGATGGGATCATGTTTGTGATTGACTCTGGATATTGCAAACTGAAGGTAAGGAAGAGCTTGCTTAGGGAAAGCATAAAGTCCTAGGGATGGAGCCCCGACTTACCCTACCTGTTACGTCTCAGGTCTTCAACCCACGCATTGGCATGGATGCCCTGCAGATCTATCCAATCAGCCAGGCTAACGCAAATCAGCGCTCTGGCCGAGCCGGAAGGACAGGCCCAGGTCAGTGTTTCAGGTAGGAATTGTACGTATCCAAGGGGCCTCCTTGCAGTGAGAGGGCACTGCAGTTTAAATGCTTGTCTGCAGCTGCCAAATCTTGTTCTCCCTGAGGCCAAGGCAGCTTTGTTGAGGTGGCTGCTTTCTTTCCCGAGCAGACTGTATACCCAGAGTGCATACAAGAATGAGCTGCTGACCACCACTGTCCCCGAGATCCAGCGTACCAACCTGGCCAATGTGGTGCTGCTTCTCAAGTCTTTAGGGGTGCAGGACCTGCTACAGTTCCACTTTATGGATCCCCCTCCGGAAGACAACATGCTCAACTCAATGTACCAGCTGTGGATTCTTGGGGCGCTTGATAACACAGGTTGGGTAGAACAATCTTTTCCCCATATGTGGTGGGATTGGCTTCTTCTGTGAGGCTTGGCTCAGAAGATCACTGTCCCTCCAGGTGGTCTAACATCGACTGGACGTTTGATGGTGGAGTTTCCCCTCGATCCAGCCCTCTCCAAGATGCTGATAGTTTCTTGTGATATGGGCTGTAGTTCTGAGATCCTGCTGATCGTCTCCATGCTCTCAGTCCCAGCCATTTTTTACCGGCCAAAGGTGGGTCAGGGATTCCTTTGGTCTTTGCTCTCAGGAATGGATTTCCTGGTCTGTCACTTCTCTTTCTGCCGTCTCTGCAGGGTCGGGAGGAAGAAAGCGACCAGGTGCGAGAGAAGTTTGCTGTTCCCGAGAGTGACCACTTGACTTACCTGAATGTTTATCTGCAATGGAAAAATAACAGTTATTCAACGCTCTGGTGCAATGAGCACTTCATTCACGCCAAAGCCATGCGCAAGGTGGGTGTTGGGGCAGGTCCAAGAGGTGCCAGGAGCAGAGTGACCGTGAACGGTGCTGAACCTGCTCTGGCCCTCACCTTCCAGGTGCGGGAGGTGCGAGCGCAGCTGAAGGACATCATGGTGCAGCAACACATGAGCCTGGCTTCTTGTGGGACCGACTGGGACGTGGTTCGCAAGTGTATCTGTGCTGCTTACTTTCATCAAGCTGCAAAACTGAAGGTGAGGGATTCTAGGCTCCCCGTGCTGCCCACCTGCTTCCATCGTTTCTTCATAGCAGCCTGCTCCTCCATCTACTGTATATTTGGAGTAGTGGCTTTATCATCCAGCCCACAAGGCTGCCTTACAACTTGCTGAGCTCACTTCTTTTCCCATCATTCATCCTCAGCCAGATTCACTACCTTGTGAGCCTCAGGAGGTGGAGGTTTGGATTCTGCCCAGCACAGTGGAAACTCCATTTTATTCATTTATTTATTAATCAAATTTATATACATTGGAAGTGACACTTGGCAGCAGGAAATAATAATTCACAATGTAAAAACAGTTGTTACAAATTATAAATATCCATCATTAAAAATCAAACCACATACACAGAACGCAACCACAATAGGGGAGTCACCTTAAAAGGGTCTGAGTTTCCTGAGACCCCAAGCCTGATGACACAACCAGGTTTGGAGGGCATCCCTGAATATCAACAGGGATAGAATTGACTTGAGGGATGGGGGGAATGCTGCATAAAGTGGGCCTAATTCCTGGGACCCCCCCAAAGGCAGGTCCCTCACACATGGATCCTGTGGCCCTCTCTGCCAGGTATTCCCTCGGATAATCCGGACGCAGTCCATGAGGAAATGTTCTGGAACACCACATTCAAAATCCCATGATCCTGTCTCAACATGGAGGATTAATTACAGATTTTCCCACATAGCTTTCAGCCAAGTGCTTGGCCCTCCCCCTTCCTCCTCTGGTGTCTTCTGGCTGTTTTTGGTTGGTTTCCTAAGCTGCCAAAGGCCCATGAAGGAACTGGGGCCAGGCAACGCTGACCTTCCTGCTCTGTTGCAGGGCATCGGGGAATACGTCAATGTCCGCACGGGGATGCGCTGCCACTTGCACCCTACCAGCTCGCTCTTTGGGATGGGCTACACTCCAGACTACATTGTCTACCATGAACTGGTGATGACCACCAAGGTGAGGAGGGGATACTTTGGAGAAAGGGGCCTGCAGCTGACAATGCTGGCAGGGGTGGGCAGATCTGTTCGTCTCTGTTACCGAGTCCCTTGCCTCTCTCTGCCTTTATCCTGCAGGAGTACATGCAGTGTGTCACGGCTGTGGATGGGGAATGGCTGGCGGAATTGGGGCCCATGTTCTATAGTATCAAGCATGCTGGCAAGTCTCGTCAGGTGAGAGTGAGCTGCCGGAGGAATAAGCCAGCTGGCTCGGATTCTGGCAAGCTATAGGTCTTGCTTGGAAATAATTTTTTTTTAAAAAGGCTGCTGCTCATCAACCAACGTACAGACATCAAGTCTGTCTGTGTAGCAGTGTTTGGGTTGGGCCACATTTCATAGTTAAGCAAGGTAGAAGAAAATGGATGAAACCTTGCGCCGCTGTTTGTTCTGCTCCAGGAGAGCCGGCGGCGAGCCAAGGAAGAAGCGTCTGCCATGGAAGAAGAGATGGCTCTAGCAGAGGAGCAGCTCCGTGCTCGCAGAGAAGAACAGGAGCGCTGTAATCCGATGGGTAGCATCAGGTATGATACACCCCCGTGGACTCCTCTTCCATGGGAGAAGTCCCGAGCCTGGAGTAGTCTGCTCTCTTCAGCCTTTCGTTTCTGCCACTTTTTGCAGGTCCACAAAGATTTATACACCAGGGCGCAAGGAGCAAGGCCAGCTTGCCACACCTCGTCATACCCCAGCTCGCTTTGGCCTCTAGGCATGGACGTCTCTGCATTATATATAGCTTTGTGCTGTCTGTTGGCCTGGCCCATCTGCTGCTGAGATCAGGATATCCTTTTATTGTTTATATAAACATTGTTGCTCCTGGACTTTTTTGGTGGCTGTTGGGTCTTTTTTTCAAGCAAGGGTGGCACTCTGCTAAAAGCGGTACATCATGACAGCAGTCACAGAAAGACAAGTTCTCTTGATAGCAAAGCCTGGCCTGCAGGAAGGGATCTCTGCTGGCTGCAGACCAGCTCTTCTGGACGCCTTCATTCCAAAGCTGCCTTCTCTGGCTGTGGCCCCTGGAAAGGTGGATGAGTTGCAATGGGAGTAGGAGTGCTTGTTCAGAACAGAAGTATGTGCCAGAGTTGTTGCAGAACAGCATGCGGCTCCAAATCACTGTTGCGGAGAGCCTGTAACCAGAGACTTCATGTTCAGAACTACCCAATGTTTACTGGTGCTCGTGAAACCAGACCAAACCCATCTTAGTCCAGCTTTTGATTTCTCCTGATCCACTTGCCTCTTCTACATGCAAACAGGAGCTGGAGACCCAATTTTCTCCCATCAGTTACACCTTGCCACCCGCTTTTGGATATGGGCTGCCCCCGAGTGGGAAGTAATAAGGTTACAGGAGACCAAGACGTCTTTTGTAAATTTGCTTTCCCTAAAGTACTCTAATCACCCTCTAAAGCCACCCATTTCTCATCATTTCCAGCGCAAAACAATGTGTTTTAAGAGTCAGTTGCAATAAAGAGGGTTCTGTAGGAGCAGGTCAAAGTATGCTTCCTTTAGGCTGGCAGTCCCCAACTTTTCCAGCCCCATGGACCAGCAATGGGGGGAGGGTATGGTTTTATCTGCTCACCCACTACTTGTGGCCCAGTTCCCAACAAGCAGCAGACTGGTTTTGGACCGGAGGCTGGGGACCCCTACTTCATACAATCCCCCTCTCCCACTGCTCCTTGGCCAATTAAGGAAATCAGAGGTGGGCTGTAATTGGGTGTCATCTGCTATCCCACCAGCCTCTGCTGATGGTTCTTGGCACTCGCCTTGATGCGCTCATACACAATGCGCTTCTTGTTGACTTTGTTCTTCAACTGTTGGTTGTCCGCTTGAAGCCTCTCCAAGAGTTGATGCAGAAGGCTGTGGGAGGAAGAAGGGGTGCAGAGAACCCACCAGTTAAGTAACCCTACACCCCCCACCCCCTATGACCACTGCAGGCTTTTGAAAGGAATTTAAAAGTACCCATAGCTGTTTTTTAGTTCATCCTAAATTAAGCATGCACCTGGTCTGATTTCACCAAGGGTAGGTGAGTGGGTGAAGGAATCCTACAAATGCTCCCCTCAGCCCCCAACACCACCAAAGAGCAGCTTTTCTCACTCACTCTCTCTCGCCAGTGAGTTGGGCAATTTGCTTGATCTGCGTTCGGAGCTTGTGGCCTAGCTCCTCATTCCTCTGCCTATAATGGAAGGAGGCTGCTGAGGAAGCATATGAGAAACATGCCTCCCCCTTTTGCCCCATAGCAAACTCAGCGGAAGAATCCCTCCCTTCTACGGTGACTGGGCAATGCTCACTTTTGCTCCTTTACCCACTGGCGAACATCAGCCAACATCAGTTCGCTCTCCTGGTGCAGCCAGTGGTGGCCAGCGTGGGATGCCTCCAGGGAGATTCGTAAGGATTCTATCTGCTGGGTGAAGAAAAGAGCCATCTGAGTTGGTTGCCATGCTGTGATCTGGAGCGCTCCATCAAAAGGCCTTGCAAATCAGCTGCAAATGACCCACCAAGGACACCAGGAAAGATTGGAGACCAGAGTCACTGCGCCCCTCAGCACCAGTGTGCAGCTAGGACGTGCTGGTGCCAGGAAGAGCCACATGATTGCTTCTGGCTGGCAAGGAGCTAGTGAAGCTTGGAGTTCCTCCATGGAAGACAGAGACTCGCTGCAACATCCAGCTCAAGGGGCGGCTGGGCCCACCTCACTCGCCCCAGCCCATCCATCATGCAATGCCAGCTGCCTCTTTGCCAGCATTGCTCCTGCCAAACTAGGGCAGGAAAAACCTGGCCCCTCCGGAACACCTCCCACCTTTTACATTGGAAGAGAGGCTGGGTGGGAGCAACGGAGACGCCGGAGCCGTTACTGAGATCTCTGGTCCTATCAGCCGATGTTTGGTGGCTTTGCTGGTACTGCCCGGACACAGGAATTGCCCAGCCATGGGGCATCAGCCCTCGGGGCTCACTCACCTCGGTTGCCTGGTGTTGAAGCTGCAGCAGGGCCTGCCTGAAGCATCCATGCGCCAGCCCCAGCACAGCTGTCTGCTTGGTCAGCTGCTCTTGCAGAGAACGGCTCTCTGCCTTCTGCTCTATCATACAGGCCCGCAAGGCCTGCAGTCTCCTCTCTGCTTCCTGTAACTGCATGGGAATTTGGCCATCAATCCTACCCCAGCAATGTGGCTCTCCAGATGCTGCTCTAGATCTTGCTCTCCAGGACAGAAACGGGCTGCTCTTGCTTCTCCAGATAGGGAGGGCACATTCCTGTCTACCTTACGCAGCTCACCTGCTGCCGCAGCATCTCCAATTCCAGCACGGATGCTGCCTGCAAAGGTTGCCGCTTGGCCCTGCTCAGCTCCTCCATCAGCTGCTTACACAGTTCTGTGGTAGAGGTGGCAGCAGCAGGAAGAGCATCTCCTACCAAGAAGCTTAAGAAGAAAGCAATTGGTTATCCCCCCACCCAAAGGCAAGTTCCCTCCCCAGCCTGGCCTACTTCAGCCCAGGGAAGAGACCTTTTCTGCTCCAGCTCTGCTTCAGCGAGGCAGCCTCTTCCAAGAAGAACCTCCAGTGAGCAGTCAAGTCTCCCAAGGCACTGAAGCTTGAGGTCCCTCTCTGCTGGCTGGTCCTGGGCCATCTCCATTGCTGCGAAGTAGAAGGGAAGGCTCAGGTAGGAAGGGTGCGGGGCCCTGGGCCCTTGGATTCTCATGGTCCAGCATGCTTGAATTGGGTGAGAATTATCAATATGCTTTTTTGCATCGACAGAAACTTGGAAGCTTTGCCTTATTCCTGCCACTTGATACTTCAGGAGCACTTAGCCCAGGCGTTAAGATGAATGGGATAAACGTCTCTGTACAAGTAAGAATGAAACAGAATTTCTGCCTGCCTATCGGCTGGTGAGCAGGACGGGGAAGGGAAGGAGCAGCCCACAAATAGGCTCTCGGCCTCTGCGTGATGTACCCCACTCGACACAGCTGAAGCCAGCCTCCTTACCAGCCTTCTGAGACTGTTCCGGGCTCCTCGGCTGCAGCACTGGGGCCCCACCAGGCCAAGAGGCTGCTCGGTCTTGCGTGGCCTCCTGTGAGGGATGGGCCTGGTTCCAGAAGATGCTGCAATTAGCCCATGACCTTTGAAAGAAGAGCCTGTCTGGTTTCTGGATGGCATGGGGAAGAGGAGGGGTGTGAGTGAGTACCAATGCATCCCTGGCAAAGCCCTCCCCAGCTGCTATCCCTGAGCAGATCAGCAGCCACTCACCCATTCACAGCTTTGTTCCGGCAGGGCCTGCACTGGGCAGGCATGGTGCTGCAGCACAGCCAACTCTCGCAACTGCCAACTCTGCTCTGTGGCTGCCTCTTGGCAGAGGCTCCGCACAGCCACTTCCAGGCGAGCCAGATCTGAAATGAGGTTCAATAAACTGGGACCCCTGGCTGCACATGCTGGGTCTGGAGCAGGAAGGATCAGCTGAGGGGACTGGAGAGAGGTGGGTCCTTTACCTTTCAAGGTGCTGCTGTGCTGCTCGGCCTCCCTTGCCAGCTGCAGTTTCAGTTCCTGCACCAGGGCCTGGTATGCCTCCTCTTCCTCCTCCTGCTGCTGCAAACCCTGCTCTTCTGCCTGCTGTAGCTTCTAGGCAAGTCCAACAGAAACAAACGGAGCTGGGGGGTCTTGCTCCTTTTGTGGCAGGTCCCCCACTGGTTGCTCCAGCTGGCCTGTGCTATTGATCGGCACAAGACCTACCTGACAGAATATCGCCTGGCTGACCATCTGTTTCCTGTACTTTGCATCGGAGCAGCTGTGAGTCAACTTGTAGGATGCAAACTCTCGGCACAGGCTAGCCATGGTTTTCTTTTGCTGCAGCAGCTGAGACAGAGCCCATCTCAGGAGGCACAACCAGCATATTGCGTATGTCAGCTTCCCACCAGACAAGGCAATACGGCTCCTTCGGTAAACCCCGCCCCACACTTGGCAGCCAAGGCTGGGTGTAAATAAGACACTGTGAACTCACAGAAGACCAGGCTATTATGGAACACAGGACAAGCACCACTGCAATTTCTGCGTCAAAGCCAGGATTTAAATCCTAGGCTCTTTTCTCATCACAGACCTGAAGCTTGACATCTGTTGCAATTCAAACCAGCCTTCCCCCTCACGGAAGGAAAAGGGCTGTGGCCACACTTACCTTGCTGTGGCCGGCTGCCAATTGTTCCTGCAGCTCCTGGATGGTCTGGTCTTGCTGTCTTGTGAGCTGCATGGCCCAGCGCATCTCCTGCGCACTGAGCTGCCTGAGGCTGTCCTGTGCTTGGCCACTGCTCCAAAGGTTGTCCAGCTTCTCTGCACGCCTGGCAGCCTTCCTCCTGGCCTACAGCAGAGCAGCTTAGGGTGAGGATGGCAGCAGAAAG
Source organism: Myanophis thanlyinensis (assembly GCA_017656035.1). Taxonomy (NCBI): domain Eukaryota; kingdom Metazoa; phylum Chordata; class Lepidosauria; order Squamata; family Homalopsidae; genus Myanophis; species Myanophis thanlyinensis. The sequence continues at coordinate 15,194 of JAEANM010000143.1, read as the reverse complement.
GCTCTTGTTCCGTCTGTCGCCCTCAGCTTCTCACCACCACCAGGAGAGGACTTGACTAGAGATCACCTCTTCTTGCAGATGATGCATCTGACTCTCTAGTTCACCAATTCGACCCAGAGCAGCTCGGTATTTCTTCTTATAGAGATCCAAGCTACTTCCCAGAATATGGACCGAAGTCTCTGCTTGCCTCAACTGCTCCTGCATGTGCTGGTGCTGCTCAATTTGAAGGGAGTGCTCTCTTTCCGGCTCCTGGGTCACTACCTTAGACTGTCGGAGCTGTGGAGTATACAGAGGCAGAGAAAATAAGGTGCCACCCTGGCTTCTGGAGGAGGCAGAAGGGAGTTCTGAAACTCACCTGGGCCTTGAGAGCCTGACACTCCTGGAGCAGCATCTCCAGGGCCTGATGCTGTCCTTCTAGCTTGCACCTCAGGTTTGGCATCCGGCTTAGGCCATCCCTCTTGTGCTGCAGCTGCTCCACGGCCACCTGGCAAACATGCAACTGCTCTGGGAGGGCAGCCTTGCTTGGACTCTGTGGAAACAGCATCACCCAAGATCAAGATGGGGAGCCTCTTGCCTCGGGAGTGAGAGGGAGAGAGACTCCCGAACTTCCTCCTCCCTGTGCAATAAGACTCCTACCATGGCATCACCTTCTCCCCAACTGGCTGAAAATCACCTTAATTCACAGGTGCAAGCCCACCATGCAGGGTTTCACAGTAAGGGAAGAGGATCATTTTCCCAATGGATGTAAATCTGGCAAGGAAAACCAAGGCCTAATGTCCATCCAAACAACAATATGGTCCTGAATAAACGTATAGAACAAACCCAAACACATAAAGCTGAAAAATAGTAACACATCTATAGACCCAGCTCGTTCATCTTTACTTCACTCAAAAGCAGATTTCAATGCTGCTCCCCTGGCTGAGAGCTGGCCTTGCCAAACAGGATAGCCTCCATGGATGGAAGCTATTCAGGACTCGGGGCTTCTCAGCCCTTCTGAACTGCCTGCTCCAGAATAACGCCGCCTGGGAGGTCAAGCACAACAGTTGTGGCGTGGCTCGCTCAGAGCAGCCTGGTCACAGGAGATTTGGCTGGTGCTCTGACTGCCCTCTGCTCTGTTGATGCTGACCCTTGAAACCAAGATGCCCCAGAAAGCAAGTGTCAGTCCTCCAAGACACAAACCATGACAGGCATCTGAACTGAGGCTGGGCCTGGGTAACACCTTTGGATCTGCTTCCCTGGGAAGGCCGAAGAACCCCAAATGCCCAAGGAGGGTGTCGGCTGGTCCCTTCCAGTCTTCCAGCTGGGATGCACAATGGGGCACCTCCCTTTTCCTTCCATGCATGAAAAAGCAAATATCCATGGGCTGATGGGAAGGTAGCAGCTTCCTGGCTGGGAGAGATCTTTAATTCAGTGCTTCTGGGAGCCTTCTTAATTCTCTGGGTTTGCGGAACTGAAGTGCTGAGACCTGATAGCCAGTTGATGTATTTTCCCGTCAGAAACAGTGAATTCAGCAATGCTGTGGCCACCTTTTTTTTCCCGTGGTGAAGGAACTGAACCTGTACCCTCCCCCTTAGCTTCTTGTTGCTGGGCTGATCTGTGGTTGCCTTCAGATGCCAACCAAGCCTGGGAGAAGGAAGAAGCCTGCTGCTAGCTGTGGCCGTGAAGAGAAACTGCCTGCCTGTTGGAAATCCCAAGCCAACAGAGACTTGGGTGTGGGTCCTGGGGCTCAGATGGTCCTACACATCAGACGTGGTGGGCCCTGAGTGTCATCCAAGAGCTAGAGGCAAAAATGGGGGAGGGCTTAGATATTCTGCTTATGTGCATGGGGGTGGACGTGGTGTCACCCTCCCCCGTGGCTCTGCCTGGTCATGCTCCTCTGGAAACCATGTCAGATCTGGCAGTCTCTGGGCTTCAATGCATATGGCATCGCTCTGCCACACAGAGAGATTTGTAACCCACTTTCTTAAAGAATGGCATCTTTCCTGGTACTAAACCCAGACAAGCAGCAGTCCCCTTACTGCTCAGAGGCCCGAGCGGGACTTTCTTTTCCCTGGCACTAATTCAGGAGATAAAGGCTTGCCAGTTTTGTGCTATAAGCTGCCCAGTGTCACAGGTGGTTGGCAAATAAATGAACAAATGAATAACTAAAACATCACCAGGCAGCATCTGGAGGGAGGGTTTCCAGGCCTGGCTAAGTGGCATGGCCACTGAAGCAACACTTGCTGGTGGAACCTAGGACAATGACTTCCGATGGCTTCATTATTGCTGAAGGATGAGAAGACTCTTTTCTCACTGTCTAGTAGGTCCTCCTGGTTTCTGGAAACTTGGCTTAATAGCAGCCCAGCACTTTGCTCAAAAACAAGCCTCAAGGTGGTGGAGCTGGGCCCTGAAATCGGCATCCGTTGGCAGATAGAACTATTTGCCATTTTATTACTGGCAAGCTCCCTTTGAAATACTCCACACTTGAGGCTCTTTGGTGCCTGAAAAGCAGACCTTATTAACATTCATCTCCAACATCATTAAGATGTTTCCTGGAAAATTAATTGAGATACTGATTAAAAATAAATTAAGAAAAATGTGTTGTAGAGTGCTTGCTCTGAGCTCATAAATCACAGCTCAAAGCTTTGGGTGGCTGTGCAAACAATTAATGTGGACCAATTTGTTTTAACCTGACTCTGAAAATGAGAAAGCAGACAGAAAGATTAGATTAGGGTTGTCGAGCACTAGTCGGAATGCATATTTTAGGACAGAACGGGAACATTGTAGGATGTCAAAAGCCAGCCGGGCTTCTGTCTCAGAGGCGCTCACAAACTGGGTCTCCCTATAAGGGAATGGACTGAATTCTTCCCCCCGCCTTGCAAACTGTCCTCACCTTCACGTTCTGCTGGCCAGAGAGGCCTGCAAAACTAGCAGCAAGTTGGCTGGGAAAAAGTGCCACAGAGCGTCCTTACAGAATACAGAATAGCTTGCGTTGGAAAGGACCTTGGAGCAGGAGACCTTGTACCATGCCAGACAAATAGTTGTCCAATCTCTTTTTGAAAAGATCACTGGAGCACCCACAACTTCTGGAGGTTAATTATTCTGACTATCAGGACATTTCTCCTTCGTTCTAGGTTGCTTCTCTCCTTGATAAGTTTCCATTGTTTCTTGTCTTGCCTTCAGATGCTTTGGAGAATAGATTGACATCCCTCCCCTCCTCTATGTGACAACCTCTCAGATACTGGAAGATGCTATCATGTCACTTCTAGTCCTTCCCTCTGTTAGACCAGATATACCCAGTTCCTGTAACCGTTCATCCTAAAGTTTAGCCTTCAGCTCCCTAATCATCTTGGTTGCTCTTCTCTGCACTCTTTCTAATTTGAATATCTTTTTTGTATCGTGGTAATCAAAACTGGACGCAGTAGCATTTCAGGCGTGGTCTTACCAAAGCAGCCTAAAGCAGTACTAACACATCACGTGAGCTTGATACTATTGGATGCTTCCAGGTGGAAGAAGAGCAGGAGAGGATGTACTGTATGAGGGAGAAGCCCTGTGGAGTTGTCATGTCTGAGAGGCCACTCTTCACCAGATCGCTTTGCATGGCAGCTGAAGGACTGCTGGCCAGGGACTCGGCTACATGGCCTCCCTAAACCCTTTCCAATCTTTGGTTCTGAGCAGAATCAAGGGACCATGAAACCTGGCCAAATCTGCACCGATTATTTTTCAAAGAGACCCCAGAGACACAATGTCCATTGATCGAATTTTGCCCCAGGCAGGAGACAATTGGGAAAAAGTAGTTTGCTCAGTTTTTCAAAGAAAGATCTGTCCCGGTCAATCACAGGTGGTACATCAGATGACAAGCTCTCCCGTTTGAAGTTTTTCCAGAAAGGAGGCTACAGCTTTGGCAGCATCTGAAGTCCAGCGCATAGCTCAGCCTTCCCAGGGAGATCTTCTGCACGCTTCCTGCCTTTGCTCTGGTGGGGCCCTTTCCCACTGGAGCTGGGGCAGTGGCATCCACTGGGCCTGCCCAACCGGCCATGCTGGAGGCCTGCAGCTCTGCAGGAAGGCAGCAGGGGGAGCCCCCCACCTGCGTCTGTGTTTTCTCTCCCCCTTCCCTCAGAGAGCTCCAGTGGAGGGATCCCCAAATGGCAGCTCTGAAAATGCACCTTGATTACTAGGCATTAGAAGCAACTCATGGCACAGTGACAGCCTGGCAGAAGGCAAATGCATTAAGTGTCTCTTTCAGAGCTCTTAAAATACCTTTCTTCTGTCAAAGAGCTATCATTATTTGCTCTTTGAGGCTCTTGGAAGGGAAAGGGTTATGCAGTGGGGGAGGCCCTTGGGGGACAGCCTCTCGGCAGGAAGGGAGGCACCTATGGGGGCTGCCAGCTTTCCCCAGCCTTGGTCAAGGGGAGAAATGAGGGGAGGAGGCAGATGCCGCATGACTGGGGGGAAGGGTTTCCAGTCACCTCATTTCTGGGGAGATGTTGTAGTGTGGGACCTAGCTAACTGATGTGGCCAAGGACTCAGAAAGAGCAACAGAATTGTCAAGAGTTGGGCAGGGCCAAAATGGAAACTACAAATTATTGAACCACAATATGTCCAGGGATTTACAGTAGCAGAAGAAAGAGAAAATGATGGAGGCCTCTCCTCTGGAGCGCCTGGAGGCATCTGCTCCAAAGCACCGTCCAAATTCAGGTTCTGGAGAACACATGCTGTGGCCCCAGGCCAGCAGCCTTCCTCTCTGGTCCTTCCTCCCTGTGAAGGGCTCTTCCTTTCCTTGCAAGCTTCCGCTTCTTCTGTCGTGCCCTGCCCTGAAAAGGGGGAAGCAGGCATCTCGCTCCTGCAGTCACTGCAACTGTGTCCTCTTGGAAGTGGGCACCTGCCTCCTGCTAAGGCTTCTTCTGGAGTACCCTGGAGGGGGTGATTTGGCAAATAGCTGCAGACTCCAATGGCCTGGCATGGCGGCCGGCCAGGCAAGTTGGGCAGAAAAGCCAGCTCCACATCCACTTGCCTATTACCAAAGCTGTTTTCCTGATCTTGCTCACTGCTGTCCTCCTAGTATGGTAAGAACAAAAAAATGAGGGCAGGGAACCATTGCCAACAACCATTGCTTTCTTCTCTGCTTTCTCACAGCAAGCCCGGCCTCCAAAGTGACTTGTGAATTGCCTTTAGAGCTGCACAAAAGAAGGGAAGACGCTCTTCCCTTTAAGGCAGGCAGCCTGACAGCCTCACCTAGTGGGCCCTAGCTGTGGGCCACTTGGTCTGGCCTGCAAGGCAGCCTTTGTGCTGGAAGGATGGGCTCTGCTTTCCAATCACGTGGGAGGAAGGAAGCTCCCCTGTATTGGGCAGCCAGGGGATCCTCTGGCATTTTTCGGAGTAGAAAGTGGAGGATCTGAAAGGCTGCCTTACCTGCAGCCAACAGTCTTGGAACCCTGACCACGCAGTTTGCCCTTCCGCCGAATTCCCATGCAGTTTGACTTGCTCCTGTCCCACTGGATGAGCACTTTCTATCTCCATATCTGGGTTCTTCTTGCAATCTTTCTGGACCAGCGCCAGTTTCCCAGTCTGAGGAAAGGCAGAAAAAGGGTTAGACTAGAAGGCCCAGATTCCTTCGGCCCTTATCTGCATGGCAGCCTCCCGCCATCCAAGGCCCCAGCGAGGAGGCATCCAAGCCGACATTCACGATTGCTGGCTCAGCCAGCCAGCTCTTAGCATGTTTTCTGCTGTGGCTGGCAATGGGCCTCCCACTCAGCAATGGGTCAAGCAGCAGAGCCTTTGCAGAAGGGTTCAACTGGCCTGGAGGCAAAAGAGAGACCATGTAATGGCTGGAAAATCTCATCCCTCCTAAAGGCTATTCACTTCAAGAGGGCTTTCCTGACTGAAGCAGATTCCACAACAAAGGGAACTTGAGGTTATTTTTCACTTTGTTATTGTTTGCGCTCTGAATGCTGTAGGCTGCTCAGGGTCTCTAAACTGTACCATAAACATAAACCCGGATGGCTGTCCCCTCTGAATTGGCACCATCCTTCTTCCTTCCACCATGCTGAGGTGCATATACCAAGTAGGGAAGGGCGAGGGAGGGGAGAACACCAAGGAAAGACACCCACCCTCCGGCCCAGTGCATCACGTGGCCTGATCCATCCAGCTTCTCACCCAGAGGTAGCTAGCTGTCTTTGGCCATCTTGATAAAACCTTAGTAAGACCACACCTGGAATACTGCATCCAATTTGGTCACATTACAAAAAAAGATGTGGAGGCTTTGGAAAAAAAAAGTGCAAAGAAGAGCAACTAAGAAGATTAAAGGCCTGGACACAAAAACATATGAAGAATGGTTGCAGGAATTGGGTATGGCCAGTAGAGAAAAGAAAGACTAGGGCTGACATGAGAGCAGCATTCCAGTATTTGAGGGGGTGCCATAAAGAAGGGGGGGTCAACTTATTTTCCAAGGCACTTGAAGGCAGGGCAAGAAGCAATGGATGTAAATTAATCAAGGAGAGAAGCAGCCTGGAATTAAGGAGAAACTTCCGAAGAGTGAGAATAACCAAAGGAACAGCTTGCCACCAGAAATTGTGGCTGCTCCATCACTGGAGGTTTTCAGGAAGAGGCTGGACAGCCACCTGTCTGAAATAGTAAATGGTCTCCTGCTTGAATAGTAGGCTGGACTAGAAGACCCCCAACCAAGGTCTGATTGATCTCCAAGGCAGGCAGGCAGGCAGGCAGGCAGCCTGATGGAACTGGACTGCCACACCCTGCAGTGAATCCTAAGCGAGGGCAGGAGGAATCACACAGCCAGGGCCACAAGGCCGGAATTGGGCTTGCCTGGGGGCAGCTCGTTACCCTGACCTGGGGCTGACTTATGGGTCACGGACAGTCGTGTGCAAAAACTGCCCGTATGTTTAGGCTTCCTGGTTTGATCTGTGTCCCACCCAGGCCAATAACAAAACCCCAGAGGCGGCACAAATGATTGTTCAGGTGCAGCTCCATGAACAGCATTCGGTCTGTCCGCTGCAATCTGTCTTCGCTTCAGTAACTGCTCCTGCCCCATGGCAGAGCCCTGACTCAGCCAGGCTGCCAGGAGAGTCCCAGATCTGAGTGAGCCAGAAAAGGAGACTTAGCTGCACTAGGGAAGGGGCGGAAAGGAGCTTTAAGTGGCCAACAGGAGGTCCTGGTCCAGGCTCTGCCTCCCTCTCTTGCCCAGGGTCCTTTCCCTCTAGGCTAGGGCTTCCTAGCCAAAGAGGATGTGGGCAGGTGTCCAGGCCCTTCCCCAAGGACAGCCCAGCTCTGGAAGGACCTGCTTTGCCTTTCAACTAAAGCCCTGGGCTAATTCAGACCCTATTCCTATGTGAGGGAGGCAGGGCCGCGGTGAGCAGAGTCCCCTCAGCTGGCTGGCTGGCTGGCTGGCTCACTTGCAGAAGCTTCAAAGGAGTTTCCTGAGCGGGTTTCTCTTTCATGTCTTTCCAGGAGATTTCACTGTGAAGATCTAGAATGGCCTGTAACAGTTCTTGATTTTTAAGTTTTGTTCTTCAGAACCTGCAAGCAGAAACACATCCAAATGGCTGAGCAGGATGTGAAGTACAGGGCAAGAAAGGAGACAGGCTAGAGACAGCTTTGGACATAAAGCCAAGTGCCAAACTTCAGAATTTCTCCACCTCATTTGTTAAAGACCTGTAAAACTCTGGCAGCCAATCTGGAAACCATAGCTGACATAACTTGATTAATTTCAGCCAAGGGGCGGAGGGAACAGAAGAGGCCTAGGCTGGATGACCAAGCCTCTTACAAACAGACCTCCAGCTTTTGCCTTCTGCCACTTGTGGCCAAGGGACTAGGGAACCAGCCAGCAACAGCCAGGAAGGAAGGCCATGCAGCAACCCCACAATGCAGATCTTCCTTCTCTTTCAATGACTCATTTGAGCCCACCCACCCCAACCATCTCTCTCCTGATCCATCATAATCACCCCAGTTGGTGATCCTTGGTAGAAAAATCTATTTTCTCTGATCTATTTGATTCATTTCATTTGCTACTTCTAACTCCTGTTTGCTGTTTTGCATAGTTCTGTTTGCTCAAAAAAGGAACAGCATGATGTGTACGTATGTACAGCTATGCTCATTGATTAAAGCAGTGTGAGCATTTTCCAGCAGTCCTTGAAGGATCAGAGAGCCAACCTCCAGACAAGGATGAGACAAAGACATCACACAGAGCTGACAGCCAGAGCTGACCAGAAACTCCAGGAAACTAACAGGAGGTCTAACAGAACGACAGTTTGCCTGCATGTTGGAGAATGTGCTCAAAAGACCTTTATAAAAAGGGGAGCTGGACAAGTCCCCAAAAGGCAACCAAGGCTAGGAAGAGCTTTTCAGCTTGCAGATGCATCCCCAGATTTATGCCTCACCCTCTCTGGCTTCTACCAGCTGTACCAGTGGAGAAAGAGTTGAAGGCCAGAGAGCAGCAGAGATGGGCTGTACTCCCCTCTCCCTGAGCAGTGAGTGAATTCTTTCCATCAGAGGCAAATAGTCAGATTTAATCTATTTAGCAGCCTAATCAGAGATTTCTTAAGGATTTCTCACACTTTGCTATTTGGCTGGAAATGGCTATTTTCAGCACTGAGCCACCAACCCAAAGAAAGGCCCAGGGATCCTTTGTCTTTCATCTGCGAAGGAGAAGGAAATGGGGGTGGGGGCAGGATTTTTGCAGAAAGCATCCCACACCCACAGCAGCTTGGAGCCCAGCTATGCTTGGGATGGCCCTTGAAGACGGAAGCGATTGCGGGCTGCCCTCTTCCCAGACTCCCTATCGCACTCTCCTGGCCCTGGCCTGGGAGGGGGACCCCAAAGAGAGAGTAAAGCTTCGGGCTGGCCCTTCCCATCTGCAGCAGTCAAAAGGTCCGCAGGCAGCTCACCTCTCACCAGGCCTTTGCCTGAAGTGCGTGGCGGTTTCAATCCCTTGCCACGGCAGGTACTTCTCAATTTTTTTAAATGTACAAAATGAAATTAAATGGAAGCTTGAAAGGTAGACCCGTTTTTGCCTTTTGAAGGAAACGTCAGCAAGCCTGAAAGAGTTGGCTCTTCCTGGCACTACCACCCTGACGCGTGGTATTTTGTGGAGACCTTTCCAGCAGCTCTGCTCCCCAATCAAGGGACCCCAGGCAGGAACTGCCCCCCTCCCCGCCTCGCTCCCTGCAGAGACTGGAAGGCGGCCAGCAGAAGGGGGCTCAGGACCATTCCTCTCAGTGCCTCTCCCAAAGCCCTTGCTTTCCAGAAGGGGCTGCAGGGTTCTTCCTAACGAAAGATGAGAGGGCTGTCCCTTCCTCAGCACAAAGGCATGGGCATCATTGTCCTCCCTGTCCTTTCCCATCAAGTGCCAACCGGTTGATAGACAGACAGACTGTAGTTTTTCAGCTTTAAAAATCAATTAATCTGCATGTTAATTAAAGTCAAGTTGGCAGGAGGAGGAGGGAGGGAGGGAGGGAGGGAGGAGAGGACGGAAGGAAGGGAGGGAGGCGCAGAGGGCGGGCGGATGGTGGGATGGCAAACTCATTGGCACAGTGCCATCCAGTCAGTGGCAACACCACACTTGCATGTGATAGCAAGAGTGGTTGGGCAGAGGAGCCCAGCACCCTGCATTCCGGCCAGCCCAAACGAAGCAGCCCAGGGAGGCTACCAAGAACTCAGAGCACGAAGTCCTGGGCTCAGGGGCCAGGAAGACACCCTCGGATTTCTCTTGGTTCCTGAAACCCCACCCGTGGCAGAACAGGAGCCCCGCCATCAGCCCCACCCTCTTCAGCGTCCCGTGCCGTGGAACCGGCACAACAAAAGACAAAGGCCACCATCTCTGCCACCTTGGAAACGGCAAGGGAGGAGCAGCAGCCCTGCTCGTTTGCCTCTTCAGCCAGCGTTGGGGCTTCTGGGCCCCTGACCCAGTTGCAGCCCTGCTTCTTTGCCCACCAGAGGTCCATTTCAAGCTGGCACCAAAGAGGCAAAGAACCCAAATTTGCACCAAGGCAGCCAACATCAATGGAAAACCACCATTAAGTCTCAGGTATGCCACTTTCTCTGATGACAACGATCAAAAAGGCCACGTCCACAAGGAAAGACTTCTCCGGCCAGAAAGTCAGCCTTGTGCTCTATGGAGAAAAAGGGCTTTGGGCAGAGGACGTTGCTCGGACTGGCAGGAGCGACCGCGTGGGCAAGGGCATGAAGATACACGGAGGAGGTAGGTACAAGAAAGGCACGTCCATGTACCCGCTTGGGGAGCATGTCTTCATCCCTGTGCAAACATGAATCCTGAAATGCGTTTGTAAAAGGGAGGGGGCTTTCATGGGAGACGGGCAGGCGCTTGCCTGCATGGATGCTTTCGACCCACTTTTATCCACGCTTGGAAGATTTTGAAAAGACCCCTCCCCCCCTGGAGCGGAGCCATGGCTGCAGATTTATTTCCAGGCAACGCTCTCGCCAGGGAGATGAATGGGGCTCTGGGAAGACCAGTGCGACATTCACCACTAAGGATGTCTGTGGATGGGGAGGAAGAAAGCTGTTCAGATCCGCACCAAGAGAAAGGCAGAGCAAAATGGAAAGTGCCCACGTCAGAGGGGGGGGGAGGGAGGGGGAGGCACAGCCCCACCCATGACGAGCCTTCTAAAGACATCTGCTCATTCAGGCTGCCCCATTCAGCTGCCCCCAAGCCCTGAGCCCAGAACAGTCTTGGAGACGAAGCCCCCAAAAGAACATCAGGCCAGGGGAATATGAATTGGCTCTCCTCTTAGCAGGAGTGTGCAAACACAGAAGCCAGGCGCTGCTCTGTCTGAAGGAAATGTGGGAGAGAGAACAAGTCAGTGTGGGTATGCTCTCTGCCGCAGCGCCAAAAGAGAGAGAGAGAGAGAGATCTATCCCTCCTGCAGTGGAAGGCTTTCCCACCCATCTCATTTACACCTCCTCACTAAGGAAGGCAAGCAGCCTCCTTGGAGGAACAGCCCAGCAGCCAGGGAGGCCCTCCACTTCGGCTGGTCAGCACCAGATGGAGCCCCGTTGCTGCAGCGGGACATGAGTCCAGGGCCAGCACTTAGCAACCTTCCGCCTTCCGGAGGAAGAGTGGGAAGCCACACCAAAGCAGCAGGGGCCAAGGATGTCTATGCGGCAGCTCTCTCTGGCCAAGAGCTGGCCCTAGCTATGGCTGCTAACCTTGGAGCCTCTGCCCCAGAGCTGGCTTGGAGGAAGAGGACTGCCCCTGTCCTGTGCCTGGCCCCTTCTAAGGAAAGGGAGTGGGGGCTGGGCTGGCTTCTCCTGGCAACTCCTGGCTTCCTTTCAGGCCTACCCAGAGGTCGCTGTTGCTCTTCTGAAAGTCGCCTCGGCGGCTAAAGCCAGAGGGCTCCATGGGGCACAAAGAGAACAGCTTTGGACAGGAAAGGGGAGTGTGGGCCTGTCCTCTTTCTTCACCCCAATGGTCAGGGAAGAGCTGGGGGCAGACTCCCCCTCCGTGGACCAGGAGCCAAAGCCCCCTCACCCCCGCAGGAGGCTCCCTGCTGGCCTTTGCAAATGCTCATCCCTGAGGGAGGTCAGGTGGAGGAGGGGAATTAAATAGTATCACCTGCTGCCCCCCTCTCCCCTGGAAATGTTTGGTTCCATGCAGGCACTAAAAGATGGAAGAGCAGCCTTGGTGGAGAAAGCAGAACAACGTAATACCAGAGTTCGAAGGAACCTTGAAAGCCTTCTAGCCCAACCCCCATCCCGCTCTGGACAAATGGCCGTCCCATCGCCCCTTGTAAACAAACCTTCAGTAATGCAGGGAAGCCACTCCACTAGTTGTTGTCCCTGTCGGGAAATTTCTCCTTAGTTCTAGGTTGGATCTCTCTCTCTAGTCTGACCCTCTAACCACCCTGATCCAGAAAGGCTGGCAGACACCCAGCGTGGCCCCAGGGCCAGCAGCGGATAGAGCTGCCTGGATAGAGCTGCCTCTTGGAGCACCTTGGCTTCCCTGGATCCTAACTCTTCAGTCTACCTAGCTGTTTCTTTTGCTACTCTGTTTAAAAACCCACACCTCTCCCACGAAACTGCCACCTAGGAAGATACTGCTGAAAGCAGCATCTGAAAAGCCCCGAGTCCTGGACCCCTCTGTTGTTTCTTCCCATTTCTGGGTAGGCCAAGCCACCCTGAGGTCTGCCTGGAGACAATGGACAGAGAGCCCCCTCCCCTCGCCTGTCCACACAAGCTCTGGGAGCTCAGAGCACAAGCAGCGATTTACTCCCCAACAATTTGCCTTCAGCTCTGGTTTAGCATTTTCACTGGAATACGAAAGGGAATCTAGTCAGGCAGAAGAGATGGAGAACGTGCTGATTTGTGTCCCCGCCCTGTCTTCTATCAAAGCATGTCTCCTATTCTTTCCCAAGTCAGGCAATTCCAAATCAAGAGCAGAAGGAAAGACAGCAGCCGCCCTGTGGTCGAGTCTCCCTCTCCACTCCGCTAATCACACCTCAGAGCAGCCACAGGTGCCCCACATCGAATCGCACATTTCACCCAGTGTACATTGCGGGATTTTAAAAACTCCTCGCCAATTTACATTTTCTCAATGGTCTCCAATTTCAACATTTTTCATTTAAAATTGTGCTCTACAGAGATGAGGATTAAAAAGGGGGGAAGACAACAGAAAGGAAGAGGAAAAAAGTTCTGCATTCTTCTTTAAGTGAAAATCCATCCATAATCCAAACATAACACAACATTTTATTTAAGATAAAATGTTGGCTTCTGGGGTGAAATGGCTTGGCCATGATGACCGCTCTCCTCAATGGGTCTCTGAAGGTCTCCCACCATCATCACCAAGGGAGGGAGCACTTTTGCTCTGAAAGAGCTGTCCTCAGATTTTCAGGTGGATTTATACTGTCTTTATTGTGACTCTTCTCCTGTTCCTTTCATGGAAAGGAGAGGAGCCAAGGCCTCTAGAGGAGTCAGCTGACCCACAGCAAACCTCCCCACTGTTTCCAACAGCTGAACCCCACAAAGGGAGGGAGCTGGAGTCCAGGCAAATGGCAGGCACATTCCAACTGCTGAAGTCCACAGCTCCACCTGCCAAGGGCCGGTTCTAGCACGGAAACTGGATTGAATACAGCTGCTTACACTCCGAGGGAGCCACAAACAGTTTGCTGACTTCCCAGGGCATGAATGGGAAAGATGTTTCATTCCACGTTTAGAAGAAGCTTTGTCTGTAATGAATGATATGGAAGGAGAAAAAGGAAATAAAATGAAATTCAAGTATCCAGAAGTTTCCTCTGATGCAAGTGGACCAAATGGTATCTAGCCGCCAAGAGCTGCTCTTTCAACATCCCTACCTTCAAATCTTAGGGATTCTCTCTTCTCCTTCACATGCCAACAAAATCAAAATTCAGTACTAAATGAAAGAAAAATTATGTGTAAGCAACAATGTGCAGTTTTTGTTTAAATCTTCACTTTCATGGAAACTCCCCTGCCTTGCTGCCATCCTGTTTCCCAACTTTCTGCTTGGGTAACTCTACTCGCTGGATTTTACCTGCTACAGAAAAAAAACATATACTATGGCTGTTAATTGATGGGCAACTTCTCATTTTAACTGTCTTAAATCGTCAGCAAACAAGATGCCCGGTATTTCCAAAGCAAACCAGAACAATTTCCTCTGGGGCTCTAGTTCAACCTGCCAGAGGAAAGAAACAGCTCACTTCCTATCAAACACATACAGAGGCTCTGTAACTTCAAGAACTCATATTTCTAATATTTTCAAATCCAACAGCTTCCCAGATCAATGAATCAAATGGCCCAAAGGTTGGGCATGTAGTATGAAAGGGGAACTTGCCTTTCCAGCAATATCTATTACAACCTTCCTTTGTGTGTGGTGTCTGGCTCAGGGCCTCATTATTCTAACAACTTTCCTTCTCTTCTCTCCCAAGCCATGGAGAGAATAGGCACCCATCCATCCACTTCCAATTAATACTATCACTTCCTGACTTCTCCCTGACCTATGCAATCCCCTGGTTGTATCTGGGAAAAACCAAGGGCCCCCTGGAGTGACCAGTGGTCCTTCCCATGTGGCTGTCCTATAAGAAACCCAAGTAGAAACCTTTCTAAGCAATGCCAAGCCAGAGCATGAAACGAAGGAACCACGGTTCCCCAGAGGGAGGAAGGGAGAAGAAGAAAAGCAGAGCTGTCTCCTTATCAGCAATGGGCGGTCCTAATGCTTACCTTCTGTTGCCCTGGCAACACACTCCTGTAAAATACAGATTATGAAAGTGCGTATTATTTAGTTGCTGCCTGAGTAGACTGACGTTTCTGAATTCCTTACCAGAATTAACAAGGCAAATTGTAGGTTTGCCGGTCTACTCACAAGGTTCCTCTGGTGCCCATGAACTGGCAGTGGGCTGTTTTACTGATGTAAATATTTTTTACTGAGGACCAATTCCTCAACTTCAAGCTGGCCTGGAGCCCACCCCTCTATCCCTGAAGATGAGCCCACCTTTCCAGCAGATTCAGAAGCAGGAAGAGGCCACACCGGTGAGGGCAGGCCAACCGACCCAGGCACCTGCAACATGGAGGAGAGCTCTGCCTTGACACAGTCTTGCAACAAGTCTGTAACTAGAGACCCAGAAGCTCCATCCCATTGGGAAGAAGGTGTAAGCATCCTGCTCCTTGGTTGCCTGAGTAAGCCCAGCCTGGGCAGAAACCTGTGCTTGAGAGCTTGGACCGGGAATGAGCCTGCCTCCAGAAGGAGAAAAGCAACTCCTCCTGTTCCTTCTTACCCCACCAGGTCTGCTCCCTTTCCAAGCCAATCCCCTTTTTCATTAGAGAGCAGTGGGCCCTTGGGAGGGAGACACAGATGCAGCTGCCCCTTTTCCCTCATGGAACAAGATTTTCCTGAGCACAGAGTGCATTAAGAGCAGCTCAGAGGAAAGTGCCTTTGCTCCTCTCTGACTCACTGGGCAGTGGGAATTCTGTGGCTTCATGCCAAATATAAAGGAATAAATGTGGGCAAAAAGATATCCAGTCTCCAGTCCTAGCCTTTCCTAGATTTCTTCTATCTTTGTTTATAAAATGTGAATATTATCTTCACTAAAAACATGAAAATAATTGAAATAATTGAATAAATGAAAATAATTGACAAATAATTGACAGGCTAGGACAGAACGGAGCGCAGAGGCAAGGTTTTACTACAAGCCACCATCCGCCAGAGCAGAAGCGCCAGGAGCGGCCCAAACAGC
>JAEANM010000142.1:0-44493 GCA_017656035.1 Myanophis thanlyinensis | reverse complement strand
AGGGAGGGAGGGAAGAAGGAAGGATGGGGGAAGAAAAGAAAGATGGGAGGGAGGGAGAGAACAAGGAAGGAAGGAAGGAAGGACCAATTCCCGCCGCCGCCTCCCAGCACGGGCACCCACACTGCCCCAGAATTCACCGACTCCCTCCTGCGCCTCCTCCCTCAGCACTCGCCATGGAAAGCGCTGGAAGAGGTGGAGGGATGGCGAGGAGGCGTCGCTGTCTCGTTCTCCAGTCAGCCTCAGGGGGATTCAGGGGCGGGGGGGGGGGAGGAGGGCAGGAGGCAGAGAACTGCATCTCTACTAGACAAGGCTCGTCCCCTTTTGGCTGAGGGCTATTGGCGGCGGCGGCGGCGGCGGCCAGGGCAGCAGCGGCGGGGTACCTCTCTACGGCGAAGTTGGCCAGCTTCCTCCTTCCCGTGTAGGCTCTCCCCTGAGCGCCGTGAAGGAGCACAGCCACCCAAGCAGCCTGGAAGAGCAGCCCGGCCAACATGACAGCGTCTCCCAGCCCGCAGAGATGCTTTGCTCCCTCCGAAGCCTCTTTCCCTGCCCTGCCCTCCCCTCCCCTCCCCGTCCCTCCCCGCCCCTCTCCTTCCCCGCAGGCCCCCTACAGCATGGCTTGAACTGTCTGGACTCTTCCCACCAAAGAGGCGGCCGGGGGACGTGGGGGGCGCTTGCAGGGCAGAGGAGGGGAGCGAGGATCCGCGACGGCGAACTGGGGGCAGCGACGGCGGCGTGGGGGGTGGGGGGGAAGCTCCTCCCCACGAGCAGGCTCGGATTGCGGCGGGGCTCCCCAGCCGGGTGTTCCGAGGGAGCGGGGGGGGGGGAAGCATTGCCTGTGTGCGTGCGTGCATGTGTACAGAAGGGTACTCGCTTCGCCCCAGCCTCGGGGGTGGGTGGGTGGAGGAAAGGCTTGGGGGGCGCAGAGCAAAGGAACCAGGAGAGGCGATGTGGGGGAGGCCCCCGGGTTTCAAAACACAGCAGCTTTGTTGCTGTATTAAGAGGAGCCCCCCACCCACCCACCCCCGGTTTTTTTAGGAGTCTTTTTTAGGAGTCTTTTCCACATCTGGCATGTGGAATGTCCCCTCCTCCCCTTTCCCTTCCCTGGGCTGCTTTCCCATCTGGACCGAAGAGGAGCCGCGGCAGATAAAGGCTTCCAAGCGGCTCTGAGGGGAATGAGGAGGACCCGAGGCGCATCCGATGTGAATAACAGACGAGGCTGCTGCCCCTTGCAATACATTAGGGGCCTTGTTCCAGAGAGGAGCTGCAAAGCTGGGGCCAGAAGGGGGGGGGGAGGGAAAAAGCAGTGGGGGAGGAGAGAAACCAGGGGGAAAAACCGAACAAAACAAAACAAAACCAAAATCGCTTGGTTGCCCAGCTGTCATTTTCGTATTTTCCACTGGTGAAAAAAAACAGGTGGTGTTTCAGGAGGTGAACAAAACCGCATTTTGAAATACCAGCAGTCCATGTTAAGCAGGGTATGCACAAGCTTGGTTTATTGAATAACCTGATGCTTGCCTTATCCTCAATTCAATTCAATTTCAAATTTATTGGTCACATACACAGTGATAAACTAAGCCCTTATACCTGGTTTACTAATGACCGTGATTCACACAAACTGTGCTAAAACCAGACAACCAACATTAAGATTTTAATGTTGCTTGCTCGTGACTGGAGATTATCAAGCAGCCCACCTTAATGTATTTGTACAAGAACATATAAAAAAAAAAAGCTTAGCCCACACATATTCTTCAATAAATCATCAATAGCCATCATTAATGAAAAATAGTACACTTGTCGAATGGACATAATTGTAGCTAACAATAGGATTCTGAACTGTAATCCAGTTCAGAGGTTCAAGAAAGAAATTCATCACTGAGAAAACGATGAAAATTAAGATATTCTCAAGGGTCAGAGACTCGTTTCTTCTGGGAGTTGGGTCTCCTTCATGAAAAATAGCAAGTCTTGCTCAGTAGACATAAGGAAGCTATTGTGCTGTCTCAATAATTACATTGGCAGCGTACTACTCCTTGAGATCGCTTTTCCCCCCACCACTCTAATAAGGATTCCTTTCTTCTGCCAATGGATCCTTTGGAATTGTCCAAACATCCATTCTTGCCTCAACTAGTTTTATCGCCACAGGCAACTCTTATAGGTAATAAGCAATTCAATACCAATCTTCTTGTCAGGGTTATGCAACTTGGGGAATGTAAACAAGTTTTATTTTTATGCTTAGCAGATGATGCTCCTCTGTAACTCTTAAACTTGGAAATGTTCAAAAGCACTGACAATCCTATTGCAAAAGCAATTAACAGTCTTTTAGCATTTTAGAGGATAAAAGACTTATTTCTCAGGTAAGCATCTGTTCTGTTTCACCGCCTGAGAGATTAATCAATCAAACTTATTTTCTGTTGACGTCTCTCAAATATAGAACTGCATGCATCAAATATACTCTGGGTTCTTATTACCAGGAGGGGCTCTTTTCCAATTAGGATGTGTCATGTTTATCTGCATAGTGTAGTTAGTACTTGCCTCCTGGTTCCTTCCACTAGTGCGATTAAGAAGGCAGGAGAGGGAAATTATTGCTCTCCCCTTCAAAAATTAGATTTGAATGGCAGACGAAATTATTGTGAGGTGGGTGGAACTGGGGAGTAGAAAGAAAAAGACACATGGAACAGGACTCAGAATTTGAGACTCAGACTTTCCCAAATCTCTGAGAAACCTTTAATTCACATCTTATACAAAAAGCGAATAGAAGGAAACCACAAGAGAAAGCATAAAGGAAACAGCACTACAGCTTTTGTTCTCATCCAAAGCACTTGGCACCATCTTTCTGCCCCCACCCCATCCTTTATAGAGAGCTGTAAAGAACGGTAAAGTGACACATAAGTTTAAGTGCTGTTGCTATATATTTGCACTACAATGACTCACAAGTCACTTTTCTCGGAGCAGGAGGAAAACAAACAGCATTATTACGTTTGATGGCTTCAAGGAGAAAGTTACTCTTTACTTGCTTACTCTGCTATCTGGGTTACAAAACCTATAGCTCTGTCAAATTGCATTTTTTCACGTTGCAAAAGGATACCAAAATTCCTTCAAGAAAACTTCCTTTTGGTGTGGCATGTGTAACCTCTACAATTTTAGGTATCTTTTTTTTTTTTTTATGGTCAGCTGCCCTACAGGTTCATGGGAGAGTGGTCCTGGGAATATCAATTAAAAATTGGTGATGAAATAATCATTAAAGTCCGTGCTTCTGAGGCTTTCGTTGCCATTAAGTAAACAAGGAAACAGGAATCTTTTACATAACATGCTGCCTTTTAAAACGGGAAGATTTCTGACACAGTTATGCATATGCACATTTAGAAATAAATCCCGAAGGACTGAACCTTATTTTTATTTATGTTTTTTCTTAATAAACATTCAGCAATGCAAATGTCCTGATTTTTTACAGGTGAGCTGTAATTTCTCAATTATCTCCCTTTGAATCAAAAAGTCCTGAACATTAGTATCAGATTCACTGCATCTAAGAATGCTTTGTATTAACTCAGTAGTGCTTTTTTCTTCAAAAGGCAACTGGACTTTTTTTCATGGGAGGAAAAAAACATTTTGCTTCTCATCCAAGAAGCTTCAGCAGTTCTGATGGGGTTTGGGGGAATGGAAGGATAGGTACTGACAGTTGAGACTGGATAGTGGGGAGTTGGAAGGATATTGTATTTCTTTGCAGTCATCTGTAATAGTGTTGAGGTCACTTGGGGGGGTTATGTGTCCTCAAGGTCACTTGAATATTTACATTAACTATTTGTATTAATTATCTGAACCTTTATATTAACCTTTGTTAATTGCACAGTATGTGAATACATAGTGCCTTTTTTTAAACTGTTCCCAACTCTTGATAAAATAGTACACAGTATACTTTACATCATGTAAGGATGTGGTTGAAGAAAGTTATAGTGAGATATGCAAAACAGATGAAAGATAGGAAGATCAAAGGGGTATTGCATGAATAACATGGCAAAGCAGTGTGAGGTGGTCAGAAGCTCCCACCATTTCTTGCAGAAAATGTTTATAAAGGATATTTTGTGAAAAATGGACTCAGAATTTTAAGAGTGTCTGTCATTGTAAATAAGTTGTCTTTAAAATAATGTATGGTACAAGACAGACTGGTGTGGAAATGGATTTTAAAATGACAAGCTATAAAATGTTATGGGAAAAAATGCTACACAGAAAATATAAATGGAACCAGATGACATCTTACTAATTAAAAGGGATATACAAACATCAAAGCAGTTGATGTGACATGGTCAACCTTTCTATATTGGATTTATAAAAAACACTTCTTACAACATATTGAAGAATATTGTAAAGGGCAATGAAAAAAAAATACCCTAGGATATTATTTGAAAGGATTAAAGAGCAAGTTTATTAAAAGTAAATAGAAGATATATAAATTTGGTTTATTTGATCAAGGTTAGTTATGTTGCTATCTCTAGTAACTCTTAATGAATTTTTCCTAACCACAACTAAAGGAGGCATTAAGGATCATCTGTAGATAAGAAATGGGATATGGAAACAAAAGTTGCATTTGTTGTAGTTTTAAGAGATAGTAAGTTACTAAAATATTTATATGTTGTGATAAAGGGTGAAGTAATTTCTTTATGTAGATTTTTCATTATAATTTTTCTTCTTTTTCTTTTATATGCAGCTTTGTATTTTTTAGTTTGCATTTAGTTTTTAGTTTTTAAATTGTAATATTTAATAAAATTACTAAAAAAGTCACACATTGCAGTTTTCTTGAAATGACTCACTTTGTAACATTATATGAATATATTCCCCCTTTCTAAGCATTGCACATCTATGCAAATGTTGAAATTTCTTTCTTTCTCCCATTTTATGTATTAGCATCCTTATCAAAACTCTGTTTCGTATCAATTGCACTCTAAAGTTCAATGTACCAAAATAGGAACATATTTCAATACATTGTACAATGTTTAGTACATATTACTACATTGCCTCTTGTACTAATTTGGAAATGTAAGGCAAGCACAATATAGATTAATGAAGGGCTTCAAAAATATGCATAAACCCTTCCTTTAATAGCAGTTTTGGCATGCATGTTTTTCCCCCATTTGGGATATTTCCCAACTGTGATTTCACAATAAAATAAGAATCAGGGGCATCCACGAGGGGGGGGGGAACAAATAATGAAAGTAGCATTCTGCTATTGTTAGACAGACATCACACTCTTCGTATGCATATTATTACATAACAGAGCTTTTGTAATTTTAACAAAAGCTTCCAATATCTGAAATGCATATGTTTGCTCAGTCATCTGAATATTCATGCATACCACATTTCCTATAGCAGGAACGGCAAATGTAATGAAAACAATCAAATGCTTGTAGTTTATTTAAGGCCATGTCCAAAAAACTGCTGAATGCAGTTAGTCTTAGTATCTCTGAAACCTCAAATTTCTGTCCCTCATTCCTCCTGAGAATAGAGCCAGGCTTTTTGATAGCATTCCATTCTACCAAGCAGCTTGACCATTAGTCTCACAGGCTGAAGATATGCTTACAGATCCTCCATGTTGTATAAAACATTTTCAAATATTTTTCCAATGCTTTTTCCCCCCCAAGTGTCCATCTTTTGGCAGAATATACCATTTTACAGGAAGCTAGCTGAATTTGACACAAGCCTTAACACCTTATCTAAGCAGATGTGAAATGCAACATAAGCAATGGATCTAAACTCCTGCCATCAACAGTGTTTGGGGCATGATTTTAGAAAGTATGGGAGAGCACAGTCATTTAGTGCATGAGAAAGATTTGTACAGGAGAATGCTTCATACTGTATATGCTGCAGGTGCCAGACGTTGTTGAACTTTCCAACATATAAGCTGCCTTGAATTGCTAAGGGCGAACAGGCGTCAATATAAATTCAATAAATATTACAGGTAGTCCTTGACTTACAACAAACAACTGGGACCAGAATTTCCACTGACGGCAGTCATTAAGCATATCACAGAGTTGTGAAGTGAATCACTTGATTGTTAAGCAAGTCCACTTTCCCCAATGGGCATTTCTTGCTGGAAATCAGCAAAAAAAGTCATTAAATCGCAATCACGTGACTGCAGGATGCTTCAAGTATAATCGTAAATGGGAACCAGTTGCCAAGTTCCTGGATTGCAATCACATGACAGTGGAAGTGGTATGGTCATAATGTGAGTACAGGTCATAAGTCAGTTTTCTGAGGCTGTCATAACATTGAACCATCATTAATTGAATATAGTAAATCGAGGACCATCTGTAACAAATATTCTGTCCTCTGCTGAACATATAAAAAAATCTACGGGTGGTTTTTCCATTTTTAAAATTCCTTAAAGTTTGCCCAAATGCTTTCAAGACCCTGAAGGACAAAATAAACCCCATCCCCATCTGCACATCAAACAAACATCCAGGCTTTGTGGATGGAACTGAAAGTCTGCCATACACCAGATTTTCTCTGTCCCTCCATCTGAGAAGAGAATGAAGTGATTTCATGAGAATGGGTAAAAAATGTTGGAGCCAAAGCCAGTAGAGACATGCTGCACTGTGCATTTAACTTTTTATCAATCAATCGTGAAGCATTTTCGCTCTAATTTTGGCATTTAGTGATGCAATGATGTGAACTTATGGGGTGAATTTGAAGAAGAGCCTTTTCCCCAGCCCATAAAATCTTATCACACAATAGTCAGGACAAGCTTTTACCAAAATAAAAGGGAGAAAACTTGAGTAAAATGTCCAATGCAAAAAAGTCTTTTCTAACTCTCATATGCTAGAAGGGAATGAAAATTCTTAATATATGACAGCAGAACAATGGGAAGTGAGGACCCTGTGCTTATCAGTCCCACAATAACAACAAAATCCCACCACCCTCTTCTTAAAAGTCTGCCTCCTACTGGCAAGAATGAGAAAAAAAGAGATAATGAGGTACAGTATATTGTCATCCCCTTAAAAAAAATTCTACAAGCTTATTGAGCAGAAAACACAAAAAGAAAATGAAATTAAGAGTAGCCAGTTCCCTATAGATAGACTAATGGGAGTGTTGAAATATAAAACATGAAGAGAACCAAGTTTCTTTCCTCCTCAGTAAAGGAGTTCAGAAAAGCATGAAAAGATTTTGACAACAGCCAAACCTTTCCTCTTGGACTACTTTTATTTGGTAAAATTCCAAAACCAATAACAGAAAAAATTGCAATCTAGTCTCTTCTCCCTGAATAAGCAGCAAAGCTGTTGGAATAGAGAGGCTGCTACCCGCAATCTGGGTTCCTCGAGATTTAAGCAGCTCTAATCCTGAAAGCACCTTGTAAGAGCTAAAACTGTCACTTCCATCTTTCCAACAGCCACTGCAGCCATCTAGCCACCTTCTCATCCAAATAAGGAGGGGTTTGGGGGAAAGACCTCCACTTCAAAACACCAGGAACAAAATTAATTCAGAGGTTCTATAAGACAACAGCGAATGAAGTGTAGAAAGAGTCTAGGCAGAGGGACATCCTTGCCAGCTGCTGTTACTCAGAGGGGAAAAAACCTGCTGCGACCACTATTACGTGGCAGATGAATGGTGAATCCAAGCAGAATACAATGTCGTCAACAGCCAACACTGCATTTGCAAGTCCTTAGCAAGATGGCTTCAGTTCAGAGATTTCCCACTTTCATCCAGGCACATTGCTACTGCTCTAGCATTACAGTGAAACTGGCGAGGGAACCAGTCGGGAAAGACTCCATATGCTATCCTGAAGGAAGGTGCAGGAAGTATCTTCTCGTTCAGCTAATGGATACGGGTGAGCTCCTCCACAATCTTGATCAAGTCATCTACCGTAGCCTCCCTCTTCATTCCACTGCCATCATCAATCTGAAACAAGGAGGCAAGAGGCAGAGGTGAAGCACAATCATGTGGCAGACCAAAGGCCAAGCGTATATACCTCTTCTTAATCCTGGTATTGCAAAACTCAAGTTCATAACTTTACTTTAAATAAGCAAGCACGGAATCGAAGTCATGGCCAACAACAAGGATTGTCTTAACATGGGTAATTTTCTCAACTTACTTGTAAGTTAGCAACCACCTCCTGCATCTTGGGTCGGCTGATATCCAAAAAGCTTTCAATTAAATCTCCATCAATAAATCCAGTGGCTGGCTCTGTCTTGCGTTCTGTATGAAATGATCTCCAGGTAAAATCAAGAATCAAGGAAATAAAACTCTCAGGGAAATATGGCTTCAACTTTCCCATAAAAACAAAAGTATGTGGCAAGAACTGTCCCCAAACTTATCACCCAGAACAGACCCAGTAGTGCAATGTAAATCTTTAATCTTCCTCGATTGTCCCTATAGAATCAGAACAGTTCAAACGACAATTTTAAGAATTTTCAGCCCCCAAAATTTAAAAAAAAAAAAAAGAATTTTCAGCCCCCATGGTCAAAATGAAATATTAAAGCAACCTACTTATATGTGTAGTGCATAGTTCCAACATAAAGCAATCCTCATCTAGAGATGATAGATTTCATTCTCATGTGACAGAACACTGTTTCAAAAGGTCAGGTTGTTTTCAGGAGAACAAAATAATTTCAATAGTAACCATATAATTCAGGCAAAACATTGAAAACATTTAGTAATTCTTAGAATTTGCTATTTAATAATGGTACTATTCCAAAACTCATAGTTACTGGTTATATTTAAAAAAAAACTATTATATTTGATGACGTATTATATTTGATGTCTGGAATATTATACAGAAGAAAATGCTTGCAGGTACATGATATGACATACATAACATGCACACCTTAAACTAAAAATAATTTCTGAATGTATTACTCACGTAATAACTTTCAGTGCCAACTGGCCATCAACAAAAAATAAAATGTACTTTATTGACACATACCATTATGAATTCTTCAAAAATTGAAAAGAAAATATATTATGTTGAAACAGTAATTTTCTTCAATATTAGATTTTTAAAAAATAATATTTCATAGGGAAGAAAGACAATTTGATTTAAATGAAATTATAAAGTATATACCTGGAGTATTATGGATAGTTATGAACAGAATTTGTCCCAGTCTCTATATAACATGTAAAATGTATGGAGGTTCAATGAAAAATAATATTTTTCATTCTAAGTCTCAAACTTTGAATCTGTAAACCTGAAAGCCAAACATGACAACTCTGCCAATCTAAAATAATAGCCTACATGCTTATGTTAACAGTAACTAATCAAATGAACATATATTAAATGTGGCAGTTCTTCAATTTTGGTCAACCCCTTGAATATTTTTAATCATGCCATAAATATCTTCCTTTCTCTCTCGCTGTTTTAATTTTCCTTGGAATGTTTCACCCATATATTTCTGGTGTAGATTGACTGCAGATGGCAAATGAGTACAGATTCTCTAATTTTTCAGTATCATGATAACCACTTGTTTATGTTCTGACGTGGCGAGTTTGACACCTCTGTACTATAGTGTCTGGGAACTAGCTACTGGTTCACACAATGTATTAACCTATTTGAGCTTTAGACTAGCTATTTTAACCATCTACTGTAGTTTGCATACAATAGTTTACATTTTTAATAATAATGTCAGCCCAGTCAATTATATCTAATAAACCATAATTAATCAAACAAAATTATAGCAAAATACATAATCTAGAGCTATTACAAAAATGTCTTTAAAAAAGCTGAACTATTTTGACTTGCACTGCTAAAGCACCAATATGCTCCTCACTTTAATCTGGTGGTGTATTACAGCTTCTCCAAGGCCCATAAATATTCTAGTCAAGAGAGTTCTCAACCTGCAAAAGCAATTTTTTTAAGGGAGGCAAGAGAGACATAAGCTATAACGGTGACTAGAAACACAGTATCCTATCCCTAGATTTTCCTAAAGATTTAAGACGAATGAATACATTCATATTGCTGATCTCTATCCATTTGGCTCTGTACTTCCAACTGTAAGCAGGTAGGCAGGAACCATTCGTGGTTCTTGTATAATGACTAATGCCACCAAGTGTTATGTATGTTAAAGAGAAACACAAGAAAGAAAGGATATAAAGAATGTTCTATCTTCCCAACACTCTTAATGACTTTGTTGAGCCTGTTTTGCACATCTAACAGGAGATTATACCAGCTTTCTGACAGAGAAGTCACCAGTCCTGTGAATAAAGACAGAGCATTATTTTTAAAAAGAAATTAATAGTTATCTATTTATTCTAAAATCACTTTGGAAACAAAGGATAGACATTATTTTAGTGCCAGATAAACCCTCCCTGAGTACCAGACTATATGGGGAGATGGCAAAATTTTCTGACTTAATATCTAACCTTACCAATCATTCCATTGACTGTGCCAAACAACACTGAGCCCTGTGTTGGTGTAGATGTTTCACCCAGATTTTGCATGACTAGGGACCCATGACAGAAGACATTGACAAATTCACCCAGATGGAAGAGCCCAAACTCCTGTAAATGCTGGCGCTCCTCATCAGTTGTCGCAGCACTGCAATACAAAACGTTTACTAGGAAAAGGATAGGGTGAGCCCTTTGTCCCAACCTATTATTTGCTCGCCTTGGCATACCTTTTTAGAAGGTCATCTCACCTGTCCTTCTGGCACACAAACAAGTTAAATGCATTCTCTGCCCCTAAGAAATTGTCATCATCCAGGATCTCTACAGCACTCATCCAGTTTGGATTAAAATCACGAGCAATCTGTAACGATATACAAATCAATCTAGCTACCAAGTCAATCTATTGTCCACAAAGATAAGACTTTTCTGGCCTTAAGTAGAATTCTACCAGTTTTAAATGCAGAGTGAAATGGAGAGGCTAACCTAAGATAACATAGGCACCTAATTTAAAAAAAAACAAACCCAAACAACTAGTTTCTTCTGCCACCAAATATTCTTCTATTCTCTTAAACTCTGTATTGCAATTTCCATTACACAGACTGAGGTAAAAACTGAATAAATACCTCTTCAAAATTTCCTTCCATGGGCTTATAGGCAAGCAGAAGTACAGAGCGCATAAGATCTCCAACTAAAATGAAGTCGCCCTTTGTCTTCACATAGAGTGCCATGATGTTGTTGTAGTGGTTGCATTCGGTGCGAAGCTCCTTCTCTGCTGTCCATTCATAAAGTCGCACCTATGAGGACAAAACAGATTTGTACGGGTCAGGCTAAAACAGATCTGGAACAATACTGCAAAGTCCAAAACATTTCTCTTCCGCAGTTCGCTAAGCAAACAATGTGAAAGCTTTGGAAACCTTACCGTGCTGTTTATGCTAGCTAAGAGTTTTCCATTGAATTCCACCATGGAATAGACAGCCCCTTTTACTTCTTTCTCAGCCAGACTCTGCAATTTACCTAGGATACATATTAATAGAACAATACTTGAAAAATACACAGGTTCCTTACATTTCATGGTCTAGCTACAAATAGCAATAAAAAAGACTAACAGCCTCAAAAACAGCTTGACGATATTATGCCATGAAATGTAGCTTCCCCCTTGGATTATATGAATCTCACATTGCTTTCTGCAGCATAAAGTTAATTATGCTGTAAAATGTATGACATTACAAAATATTTTTAAAATTCTATCATGAAACCTTCCAGAAGTTAATTTAGGCATTTTCCTCACTATGGATCCAGAGTAATGTAAATGCTAGTCACAAGTGAACTCCAATTATCTTCTGAAATATTGCAATACCCAACCTTAAATGTGAGCAAGACATAAAAAGATTGGTGTACAAGATGTCAGGGAGGTCTTTAATTATCCTTTTTTAACAGTTACAACTTCTTTATGCTTGCCTCAACCAGGAATTCTTCATAAAGATGGTGCCTCACCTACAGAGCTATAAGATTCAGGAAATTTCAAATGTTGATGTGGACAGAAAACCCCTTAGCTTTCTTTCTGATTATGTACCATCAAGCTGGTATCAACTCTTAGAAGCCACATAGATACAATGACTAAAATGAATTAATTCTACCCCTCAAAATCAGGGTAAATTACTAAAGTCTATTTGTATGTGGTGCTATGTGATAATCTTCTGTGACAATAACAACATACAATAAAGCCTAATATGCACTTAATCTATAACAACTACAATAGTTTTAACTCCTCCCTACCTTTCTGAAGGCTCTTTCCTTAATCTGCAACATTACTCAATATCACCCCAAATATTGGTCAGCAGTTAACTAAAAATTTTATTCATCATCTTCAACAGTCTGGCTAATTCAACCTGAACTATCCATTTTCTTGATAAGGTGAAAATATTCTTAGCTCAACTACCACGCAACTAATCAGTGTGAAGGAATCAATGGAAGAGCTCAAAAAGCTTAGGCTGCTCTTGAGAATAGGAATCGAAATGAATGTATATCTCCTTATTTGATCATTTAACCATACTTTTGAGATTATAATTTGAGGTCTTTCTTCTTGTGCTCCCTTTTAGTAATACAACATAGGTGGCCTTTGATAAAAGTGCTGTTTTGATGGTTTTCCAAGTTTCACAGCCATTGCAATAATTTTTCCAATTCCTACTTATGTCTGGGAAATTTGGACTCTAAAAAAGGCAGATAGGATAAGGGTGGATACCTTTGAATTATAGTACTGGTGACAACTATTACACAAAAATCACGAAGTTCTACTGAATCTCACCAAGATTATCACTTGAAGCCAAGATTGCTAAACAAAGACTATCATACTTCGGTCATGTCATGCATTCTCATTTGAAAAATCAAACATGCTGGGAATGATCAGCAGAAAAAGGAGAAGGGGCCGCTCTAGTACCCCTTGGTTGGACACTATAAAGGATGACACCAGGATAACCATGGTGAATCTGAAGGAGGCAGTGCCTGACAGATGGGCATGGATAGTACTAATCCATGGAGTAGCCAAAGATTGGACATGAGTGACTGGCTGACGATGATGACTGGGTTTGTTAATGCCAAATGAAAACTTTCCCTCTATTTTCCAAGGCTTTAAAACTTTTATTTAAAAAAAAACCATTTATTTGTTTTGCAAACCCGGATATGTGGTGCTATTACAGTGATTAATTTGATCTCCTGCTATGACTCTTTTATAACACATAATATTATTACCATTTTTACTGTAATCCATCCAGCTAACTTTATCATGTTATAAATAAGTTAAATAACCAAACTCTAAAAAACCAGATGTTCAGGTTATTTTTTTCCACTTGAAGCAAACAAGATGGCACTTCAAAAGCTGAAAAGAATATTCTAAACTTTTAGGGTAAAAGAGCCTAAGAATACACCCACTTTTTCCATGACAAAATAATAATTAATAAAAGAAAAGAAGTCCATGCAACTCAGCTCTTTCTAGGGAGAAAGAGATCCAAAACTTACCATCAGAATAATGGAATACCACAATGCGGCCTTGCTTGGGTTCAGCTTCATCAGGATACACCATGGCTGTTCCCACAATAAAATAAGTGTTGGGATCTTTGCCCAATTTGCAGGAGACCAGGCTTAGTGCATATTCATTCTGCAGGAACTGGTGAGCATGGAGTACTGGAGACAAAGAGCAAAAAAAAAAAAAGTTAAAGAGTTCAACAAAATATCAACTTCACTACAGTGGAACAACATGCAACAGCAAAAACCTACAGAAACTCAATAAAATGACCCTCAAGATGATCCAGGGACCTTGGACCTTTCAAGGGGTCCAAGCCAACAAGTACACTAAATGGCTCTCTTCTCCTAATCTCATGATTCCCCCAAACAGTTCTCTCATAAACAGTGAAATACACCCTAGGATGTAGATACCTTCAAATGTATGCTGATCTATGATGAGCAGATTGTGTACCTCTACTTCCTCACCAAATGATGTTTCATGTGGAGCTGTGCTGCTAGAAAACAACTTGCTAGAACTCACACTGTTAGAAAGGGCCTAAAATATGAAGAGAAAAGTAAGCATTTTAAGCTATAGACACAGAGGTAACAGAAATAAGCCCAAAGGACATTCTCTGGAACAAAATAACTAAAAAAAATAAATTTGTGGCAAAAATTGTTTGGAGGAAGGTTTGCATCAGAGGCGCCAAATTTATGAGGAATAAAAACATATTTGGACTGAGAAAGAAGTAATGGAAGTTGATTTATGTGAAAGTACCAGTATGAAACTACCAAGTTTGCTGCTTACTGAAGAGACTGAAAATCAGTCCACGTGGAAGAAATACCAATACGTTCTAAGACTTCCTCGTAAAAGATAGACAGAAACTTAAGTAAATATGGAAAGCTATGCTAGCAAGGATTTAAATCACTGAATAAAGCCCAACACGTAATTGAGCTATATTTTTATCCCAAAACAAGTACCTAGCCATCTTTAAGTTTAGATTATCAAATGAGAAATGGAGATGATTTCTCAAGGGATTTATAAACATAATCAGAATGTTAAGCAATAGTGACTCCTTTTATTAAACCAGTGCATTTTCAAGGCATTCCTAAACACAGTTATCGAAGGTTCTCACCTGGGTACTTGCACTGGGCCTCAATGCAGTGGTGCCTCCACTAGCATCCTGAACTTCGATACGACTGGAGAGCACGCCAAAACATTGAGAAACTTCCTGGTAACAGATTTTTCTGCATGATAGAAAGGGACACATGGTATCTACGCACACTCATACCTATAAGATCCATATGCTCTAAGAAACATTGTTCATGGAAGTAATATTTAATTTATTCAATTTAGGTGCCAGCTCACTCATAAACATCCATGTTAAGACATTCAAAATACTCCAAAAAGCATGCTTCCTTGAAAAGATCCATGAACCTCAGAAAGGAAGGAAGGGAGGGAGGGAGGGGAGGAAAGTTACATTATTTAAAAACTGATGAATTCTCAGCAACAAGCTTTAGCTCTGCTCACCTGGGTGATTCATAAAGGGGAACAGTGCGGATATGCAGTTTCTGGATTTCATCTATGGTGCCGATTGTCAAAGTGCTGTTGTTGGCCAGAGCTAAGCTACAAAATAAAAGTATTTCATTTTCAAGAAAAAAAATCACTCCACAATACCTCTCAATTCTAGAGTATTTACCTACTGCATTTCAGAAATAATTCAGTATTGGGACTTGTACTTAGCAAGACTTGATAGAAGTGAAAATGTAAAAAAAAAAAAAAAAACCTGCAGCAAATATGTCAAAATCAGTATTGCTTCATGAACTATCTATACATAGGAGCATCTGGCCATTAAGAGATACAAGGGAGAAAACATATATGGAGAACAGCTCATATATAGATAGAACAGACCATAGACAAGAGTGAGGGTTGTATGTTTATTTCTGATTTTGTTTCCAACAGCTTCCTTCTGCAGTACAAAAAAGGAGCCTTATCTTCTTTCAAATTTTTAACCTTCAATAAATCTTCTCTTTCTTACAGATGGACTAATTTTGTTAGTGTTGATCACAACCAATCTCTATCTTCACAGCTATGTTTCCACATTACAATCCTAAATGCAAGTAACATTTTCCCCAATTCTATTCAAGAACCTCCAGCGTATTCCTGGAGAGTATTATTTTAAATCAATCAAACCTATTCTAGAACAGGGGACTTGAGACACTGAAAAACAATTTACTGGAAATCCCACTTTTCTTGGCTAGTGATCATCACTTGGCAACTAGCATTATGGAAAATAAAATTCACGACTGCTCCAAAGTTTCTTATAGTATTACTACATAAAATACAACACAGAAATAAATTCAAATATAGATGAAATCCTTTCTTACATGAAGATATAAGACAGACTAAAGATTTATTACACAGCGGGTGTATTACAATTTCTTTCCCCAAAATTTGCATTAGCCAGGATGCACAAGCAAAAGGGAGAAGAGGAAGGATACAATGTAAGCAATTATTCTTGTTATTTTGGAACTGTCTAACATTTCGTCCCTATTCTCTTAATACCAATATTTCAAAAGTTAAGTTGCTTATTTTTGCGTTCTTTATATGAGACAAGTTGGCTACTTAAATTAAAAGGATTGACTAGAATGGCTAAGCAGGAAGAGAGCATGCTATTCTTTGTGGACTCTGTGGTCACTTGAAATGAAGGAACCAAACATACTTACCTATCAGGATATCCATCTGAGTTAAGAGGGCACATATAATTCACCTCCTTAAGATTGACATTGGAAAAGACCAGTTTGTGGTTGCTGCTGTAAATCACGGTAGGGCGGTCAGAGCAAGCAAACACATTAGTGGTGGAAAGGGAGCGAAATGTCCTTAAAACAGTGGGCTGGGTTCCCAAAGTTACTTTTTTACGGTCACTCAGCAAACCTGCCAGAGGAAGGATATTATTAGAGGCTACCCACTAAGAGAGACTAGAAGATGGGAGGGAGCAGGGCAAAATAGCTTCCTTGTGATTACTTTTCATTATTGAAAAAAATGAAATGTTTTTGTATTTTAGAAATAACACTGGTAACACTGTATACCTATGTACATAGTACTATGTACTAAAACTATTCATGAAATACAGCTATATGTCTATACAGGTACAGCATACCTGTATTTTTCCTCCATGAACTAATAGTAATTATTGGATACTGGGTGGCTTGTTTTAGGACAGAAAAATGATTCAGGGAGATAAGATCCTTGGCTGGTCTTATACTTAAACCCTGAAAAATCTAATCATGGATCTTCTTATAATTAACTCGAGTTACTTATGTTAAATGAAGAAAAAATGATAGCAGGTAACTGTTTAGCAATTATTTGCAAATGTGATGGTTAAAAAAACTCATTTTCTAAACAATGCATATACTTACAGCCAAATTTTGGATGGCTGACCAGAACACATACCAGAGCTGGCAAATTTACACAAGAAAACTATCTGAAAGAGATGGCAGAAACCAGTCATCTTCACAGGGTCTCTCTCTCTCTCTCTCTCTTGTGTTCATTTAGCAACCATTTTGTTTCCACTTTAAGGAATGAATTGTCGCTAAATATATAGGCCAGTTCTATTAGTCTAATTTCCCATAAATATTTCATCAATAAGTCATAATCAGATGAGTTAACCAACCAGATTACATTATAAATTGATACGTGTGAACCAGGAAATGACATTTGGCACTTCCTTGCAGCCTGAATATATTGATAAAGTGAAAAAACAGTAAATCCGATGTGGAATGATTGAGCTCTGTTCAAATTTAGACCAACTCCAGATTTCTGGAGTTCAGATCTTCTATTCCTGCTTGTATTTTGAGGGGCCAAGTTCTACTTGCTGGATTTTGAGTTCTGCTAAAACCTGACAGGCCTTCAATCTATTCATCGTTTGAAATCAAAGAAGAAAATCTGCAGGGCAGAAAACTGTATTTTTACCTGTTTCAATGTTCAGTCCAAAATAAAACAGGGCCCCATCTCCTAGGGCACAAAGCAGATAATGGCTACTCTCAAAGGTGGTCATCAGAATGGAACGTGGGATAATCTCTGTAAAAGGGGGGTACACGTTGTGATATCACTCTTTGCAATTAGCCTGCCCTTCCCAACACCAAGCACACAAATGGAATTTCTACCTCCTCCTAACATCTCCTTGTGTAACAGTTCAAATGAGGGCAGCTTAAGAATACGGGCTGAAATGTCTGTCCAAAGGCCAATAGCGCAGAGAGGGGACATGCCACTGGTGTCTCCCAAGGGAGTGATGTCCAAACAGGCAATCTCATGCTCCATCTCTGTAAAGCTAGTAAGATATTAAACTGTCAACATTATAGCAATACTCGGCTCTGACACAAAATAACCCCAAAATAGTTGGCTCAGACTGACCTTATTTGTTTGAGTTCCTGGGGGTGGATTTCCAGGTAGTACAACACTCTCCCCACAGCTACCACTACTTGACTGCTATTGCAGGAAGCAACACTGATGTTCTTCCCATTTGGCTCTTTCCATTCGCTCACCAGAGCCTTTGGCTCTTGAGTGACAAGCCGGACTGAGGCTGATGTTATCTAAAGGGACAAATAATGTCCATTGGTATTTCTTCCCAATGAAAGGTAACATATTCTTTAGGTATTAGAATATGTGACTACATCACATATGAGGCTTTCAACAACTTCTTAAAGTGCTACATTTTTAAAAAAATGTAATCCACCATGTTTAATTTTAAGATTGACTAAATTGAAAACAGTCCAATTGGAAAAAATCATGAAAAAAAATTACTGGATCTTAAGAAAAATTACTTTGCTCACTATGGACAAGTAACATTCTGTTTTGAATGTAATACCGTCACATATTCCATATGTTCCAAATGCGGCTGTTCACCCCAAAAGTTTAGTCACTCATGCCTTGCATTTTATCATTAACATTTTTATCACTAAAAAAAAAAATCAGACATTACCTGGATTAACTGCAGATGAGCCACATTACCACAGAAGAAAGTCTGCTGATCGTCCACAAATCCTGTCAGTTCCGTTTCCTCTACTTCCTCCCCATTCAACATCAAAACCCTGCAGAATATAGGAAAGCCCAATCAAACTCCCCAGAAAAGACCTAACCAAGAGCCATATTCAACACTTTCATGGATGTTATTCCTCTACCTGGTTTGTCCCACAAAAGACAGCACTAAGGTGTTATCAGTTTCACGGTGAGAATCTGACCTCAAAGGCCATAATCCTGCAATTCAAAAACAAAGTATGGTTTTATTAAATTCCTCTGGAAAACTCAAGGGATTTCATAACTTAAACAAAAATGCTAACCCAACACTTCCTGAGCTGAAACACATCAATGTTTCTTCAATGCTAATTCTGGGCTTGTAAAACATATTCAACTAACTGGGTATTGTTTCTAAGTAAAATATATTGTACTTTCAAAAATTAAGATTATCAGAATAGGTAATATAACAAAAAGGTAAATAACGGCAAGTATTCATAACAAGAAAAAGAGAAGACATAGTAATATACCAAAAAAAGGAGGGGGGGCAGAGGAATAAAATGCGCACACATACAAAAATACCCAAATCCTTTTTCTGAAAGGATACCTAGATTCCTCCCCAAAATTTTCTAAATAGTATATTCAATTTTCTAAGATTTCGCAAGGATTAACATACATTTAAAAAAAAGCTCATTCAAAAAAAAACCTTACATTTGACAACCTTGGTAATAGTATAAGCTATCATTTGTTCAATATATGTTTCTAATGGAGACACACACACACCTTTAATCCCTGGGAGATCAATGCTGGCATGTTCATGAATCCCAATTCCATTCCGGATGATTCTCAGAGAACCTTCCTTAAAGGCACCAGAGCATGTAACCAGCTGTGAAAAGCAGGTATAGTTAGCATACACTAATTACATTATTAATGTTTAAGAGACATACAATGTCATTATAGAGAATAGTAATTCACATCCACCCTTTAAGAAGTTTTTTCCTCAATTTTTTAGTAAATTACCTAATCAAAAATCTCAATTAAGACAAAATCCTGTAGTCAGTTCCATTCCTACAGTGAAACAAGAACTTTCCTGAAATGGCTCTGTATTACTGTTTCAGAATTTAATGCATATGCCAGAAAAAGTAGCCTTTCTAGGTCTCTGAAATAGCCTTTGCATTGTATTACTTCAAGAATCAACAGAATAATAGTTTTCCAAGCTATTATCAGATTTACTAGAGTCTGTGTCCTATATTAAAAATACATCAAGCTTGAAATGGGCAAACCTGAGCTCACAACAGCATTCAGCAAGAAGCTAATTATCATCTTCCTCCTAACACACAAGTTGGAGTCTATGCTTCCCCCACAATGGAGAATAGGTTGGGTTTTTCAACAGAGGAGATTCATATACATTACACAGATCAACTTGGAGGAAATATATTATTGCAAAGCAGTATTTCAAAGGGAATATAAAGCACCTCTCTTAGCAATCTCCAGTATTCATGGCACAGAGAAAGAAGAATCAACTTTTACCTGGCCTTGACCCTGTCTCTCAAGATCTACCACACACATGTCCACAATTGGCCCAAGGTTGGTGAAGGTTTCCATGGCCACAACATAGGAGCCTTGTTCGTTACTATCCACATTGAGCTAGGAATGAAAATAATATTATGTTTCTTGTGAAAATAAGAAAGTGTTTGCTTAAATTTTCTTTATTTGATCTACTTGAGCAAAATTTATTAAAATTCCATTTTTTGTCTTACTATATTTCAAAATAAAATGAACAAAAACCAAGAGAATAAAATTCCTAAGTGACAAAAAATAAAACTAGAGGTCTCGCAACAATGCCATTTAAATATATATTAAGTAAAATATTAGCAAACAACTATTTCTTGGTACCTAATTATTAATTAAAAGCTAAACTTTACCTTCACAAGTTGGGAATCACCAAGACGAGAGCCAACAAACACAACACCATTGTCCAAATATGTCAGGCATTCTGCTATTGATGTCTAGGGACAGATAAGATGAAATGAGTGATATTAAGCATTTTAAAGATATGATAATAGGGATGTGCAGCTATTTAAACCCAAAGCAGGAAGGATATTTTGGCATGGATATGCTTATGTATATGTAGGCAGCTCCTTACTAAAGAGATGTGTATTCCTGGGATTGTGCAGCTATTATGCAAGGCCAAGAAAAGTTGTGGGTTCTTTAAGGAGCTCCTGACAAGTGCAGTGATTGTACTCATGGCTAAATCTCAAAACATACTTCTGGCTTTGAAATGTCAGTAGTTGCACACATACATTAGCTGCATATAGTGTACTTAATACATTAGAAGACATATTTTAAAAAGTATCCAATGAATATACATTGCCACAACAAAACAGAATTAAATATGTCTTAGTCATAAATAGGATCTCAGCCTTATTTGGTACATCAAATTGCCATCAAATCAAGTCAACTTTTCTTCAAACTCTTCAAAGGAAGGCCAATATTTAAGTCCTAGTCTGGGCTTTAACCCAGATGTGTAGCATTCTCTTGATGCTATCACCACCAGAGGCAATAGCCTGGTTGTTAAATGAATCTGGCTTTCCCAGCAACTTTGCTTGCAAAGGTTGCAAAATGTGATCACATGACCCTGGGGCACTGCAACCATCATAAATGTGAGTCAGTTGCCAAGTGTATGATAATGGGGATGCTACAAAAGTTGTAACTGTGAAAAATAGTCATAAGTCAGTTTTTTCAGTGCCACTGTAACTTTGAACGGTCACTAAATGAACTGTTTAAGGCGAGGACTACCTGTGTATTTAATTGATATTATAAATGAAATACATTTTGTAAAAATGTACATCTGTGAAAAAAATTAACCCTCCAATTATGAGTCATGAAATATAAACCTCTATTACAAAATTTAAAAATGCTGCTGAACACCAGTTTTTTACACAATTTTGCACAATTTTAAACCCTATATTCAAAAATTACAAAAAATTAGCTTTTGGGAAAGACTCAGTCTCTTCCGGTATCTGCAGGAATTTTTTTTCACTCTTCTAGTTCTTCTTCCAGCTGACATATTACACCAGATGCTCCAGAAACAAAACCTACCTCACCAAGCAATTCTACACGCAAGTCCTTGAGACTGACTCCACCATCCATCTGCTCCTCCTTCTCCAAAAGCAGCATGAATAGCCGACCCTCCATATCCCCCAACAGATAACGGGACCCATTTGGATCTACTCGGTTGTGACATACGATTGTACTTTGCTGTTTCAGGAAAAAAACGATGTTACTCAGAAATCTTTGAAAAGGCAGGATGACCTTAACAATGATCTAAACAATTTTATTATTTCTGTAGAAAGAGTAAGCTGCAATAAGTTAAAAAAAAAAAAAGCATCCTACACGATATAAGGAACAGTTTCCCTAGTTTCCTTCCTGATGAACATACCGTGTTTGGCCAAATTCACAGAACAGCCATTTAAGTGCACGTGAAACATTCTCCAGATTCCAAATGTGTCTACCCTTATTTCTAATAAACTAGAGACAATGCAGCAAGCAGTTAATGTAGGCCTAGGCACCCAGATAAATTCCCATTTATTTATAATTTCCATTTCTAAGGCCTTCCACTCACCAACAATTCTGAACAGCTCACAGAATATTAAAACATCAGTTAAAACACAGTAAAAATGCCTAACACCTAAAGTAAATTTTATTTCAACCCTAACAAAATGTTTAAACTAGAGGCAAGCAAACTGATGCTGCATAAATGATACAAATCATATTTAATTGGGACTCATGGAACATAGCATAAATTAGTAAGAGTGTACCTGCTTGCTAACATTCATACTAAAAATACTGTAAATATGAAGCACAGAATTCCAGCTAAGCAAATACCTTTCGAAGTATTCTGCTGCTTACCTTAATGATGGGTGGGGCTATAGCCAGATATTTATCACCATTGTGATAAGTAATGGATTCTTGTCCAATAATGATGGCTCCTCCAAATGGTTCAGGCACTACAAAGAAATTGTTGGGAATATTCATCTCAGGTGCATAGAGAATAATCAACACAGGAAAGGAATACGAACCAGGCAACCCAAGTTTATTAAATTCAATTTCAATAGCTGTTGTTTATATTCATAGAATTTCCTGTTCACCAGAAAAAAGCCACTTTTCAATGTAATAAAACAGTTTAAAGTATGAAAATGTACTACTGATTATTAGGAATAATTCAGATAGTCAACATCCTAACCATGTTTTACTATATACTTTAGAAAACAGTTTTCAGTTTCTTTACTCACTAAAAGCAAGCAAATTTTAATTTCAGTTTCTTAAACAGAAATTCAACTTTTGGGTAGCGGTTATAAATAAATGAACAGTAAGAAATCAATAAATTTCATATTTTCATGAAAGCAGGTCTTTTTCTCACAAAGCTACCAGGTAAAATTAAATATAGATCTGTCTTTAACATACTGAAGCTTTTGTGGCTTGTAAGTTTCTCTATTCATTTTTCTTTGATATTACACCCTCATTCACCTTGAATATTATAATTCCTAAGTTTTTCCTGCCAGCATAGTTTAATCTAAAAGTGCAACTGTGCAATGATGGATTCTTAAGAATATAAGAAAACCTGAGCCTGGAAAGTAGGCACTGCTCAAGTTACATAACTATTCTGGGCCTGAGAGCCTGAAGCAACAAAATTTTTATACAAATTGGAATTGGACCAACTACCTCATCCCACATCCAAAAAAGAACTTTTTTTTCCCTAGATGCAAGTTT
Source organism: Myanophis thanlyinensis (assembly GCA_017656035.1). Lineage (NCBI taxonomy): Eukaryota > Metazoa > Chordata > Lepidosauria > Squamata > Homalopsidae > Myanophis > Myanophis thanlyinensis. Next base: position 21,344 of record JAEANM010000142.1, on the reverse strand, counting down.
AATATAGTGACTTAAAAACAATCTAGGAGATTGTTAAAATGCTGGTTTTTATGTCTAAATAATTATAGCTACCTTATTTGCTGGCAGAAGCATATTTTTTTAGACACAAACTCACCTGCAATCACCATTGAGGCTTCAGCCTCTACATTCTCTTGCTTCCAGGGTCCCTTGTTAAACTCTTTCTCACGCAAGGACACTTCATATGTTTTGACATGACGGCCCTGTGGATCCTAGAGAAATGAAAAGTACAACCACTAAACACAAACCCATCACTATTTAGTTATCCTTGTTTAACATATGAGAAGAATCATTTTCATAAGAATGTTCAAGAATCAAACCTTCCCTGAAACATTTCTCTTCTATTTTTATAACATTTATGCATTGGAAAAACTATATAGATGTGCTTTTATTAAAGCAACTTCAAACCTAAAGAATGCCTCTTTCCCATAAAATAAGGCATTTCCCCAATTCTGAACAGTATTGTTCCTGTTCTAATACAGCTAATGGAATTGGTAAGTTATATATTTATCAATAAATTTCAAATAGTAACTATTTTACTTTATTTAACTAAAGCCTTCAAATCCCATTTTCCTAATGCTGGAATCTCAAGACAGCACATATTCTGGATTGATTTAGTAAGGCAAGCCTTGTAGCCCTCTAAAGTTTCTTACTAATATAGAAAGAAGTTCATTCCGTGTCCCTCCTAAAAAAAATGAACAAATCACTAATATGACACTCTCTTGTAATTATAACAAAATTGAGATATTTTACAACTTGAGCACCATAGACTTTTCCTGCAAGGACACTGTGCAGACCAGAAGTATAGTGGATCCAGATCTCCACTGACAGCCTATTTCATTTTTTTGGGTAGTTATCCAAGAAAAAGACTTATACCTAGCACAGCTTACAGAACTGATAGTAAAATTAAATCTGTGGTTTCCTAAGCATTCACTTAAGCTAGTTGGCAGTAAAATACCTGCAGGAAACATCCAAGCTCAGAAAGCACCAATGACCTCATAGTTCAACCTTGACCTGCGAAATGAAATTTCTTTGCCACTTGCCACAATACCTCTATCTTATAGAAGATGCACAAAAAGTAAACAAATATCTAACAATTACTATGTGGAGGCTCAGAACGCCTCATGCTTCTGCTGCCAGGACATTGCATTTCTGTCAAAGGATGAAATGTTGGGAAACTGACAATGCTGATGATAAAAGCAAATATGTCCCTTGTCCACCAGCCCATCTTTCTATTATAATTGCAGAAGTAATTGACCCTTAATGCATTTAGCATTGAAACCCAACATCCCAAATTTGGAAGTCTAGTGGTCAGCTGGAGCTTGTATGTTTGTAGTTTGAACTGATTATAGACTGGAATTTTATCTGATCTGCCTTTATAGGCTTTTCAATATTGTTTTAATGTGTTTCTGTCTCTATTTTAATATATATAGTCAGTTTCCTAAAAGTGCTATAGAAATCACAGCAGCCATAACAATTTAAAAAACAAATAAATGCTGTCTTTGTTGTACATCTTCTTCTGTATATTGAGAATTGCCCAGTGCGAAATTATGTATTAGTAGATAATTCAGAACACCAAACATAAAAGTAATGAAAGCAACAAGTTTCAAGAGTGGTTAGCAATACTGTTTTTCAATGGCAGTGGTTAAAGAATTAAAAAAAATGAATCCTGGATCAAATTGCCTTTAATATTTTAGTCCCAAACATGATTCCCAGACAGGAATGAATAACTGAATTTTAAACTAGGATGGCTACTGAAATTAAATCATGGTTTCTGGAGGTGCTTAAGCCAATTTTCTATCTAATCATCACAGAAAAACAAACACGTAACAAATCATTGCTTTTAGATTAAAACTATTACAACTGAATCAAATCTGTAACCTTAGTCATGGGCTAGTAGACTTATAGTAACGTCAAAAATTTCAATAAATCAAAATGGTTTGTGGAAAAGAAAACAATGCTTAAAAATTTGTATTATTTTACCTAAATGCTAATATAACCTGAGATCGTCAACAGCTATCTATAGAAAGATATTTGGTCTGTAAGCATCATCCTGAGACTGATTTTAAAAGGCAAACCACATGACTGAAATTCCCGATTTATATTTTGGGTTTTCCTGCGTCTTTTCTAACCCATTTGTTTGTTTTTGATAGCGCCTAACTCAGTAAGTCCCAAAGTATTCAAAAGTTTGTCAACACTCTGGCACTAATTTGGTTTGTTCTAGTAACAATAAAGAAAAAAATACTACCTTACTATAGATTCTGGAATTTCTCCCCCCCCCCCCCATGAACCAAACTCATTGTTTATAATTAGCAGATATGTTAAATAATGTTCATAACCTGTCCCCACTAGTCTTGCTCACAATTTTGTTACAACACATATTCAAATCCAGTTTTATTACCTGGTAAACAAAACATATGGTCGGGGCCTGGCAGCCATAGAGGAATTTCACATCAATAACTTGTAGCTCCTCTAGTCGAATGTTAAAGGCCTTTAATTCTTTATTTTCTCGATCCAAAGGAATCACCTTGAACAAGCCATCATAAAGCCTTAGTCCAATCATTCTGCACTCTGGGTCAATTATGCCAATTATACCTGTTTCCGAGGGACGACCAATTCGATCCTAGAGGACAACACATAAATCAAATATTGTTAGTACAACCGCTTTTGTCCCAACAATAAAACATATATGGTTTAAGTCTTCTAAAATCCATTAATTTGGCTTTTATGCATTAGCCAACAGTTGGTTTACTCATAATGAATATTGTAATTTATGCTAATGTATGTTGTTCATGTAAGAGTAGACTTTCAATCAGCAGCCATTTCTCTTTTTGGTGTATCTTCCCATATCTTGTAATTACTATGAATCCTTCATTGCCATTTTAAAACACAATAAATAACTCATTGATCTTAGCTGACAAAGCTATGTATTTCAAAACTAAATTTATGCACTTATGTATTTAAATCCACAACTTTCATTTATATATGTGTTATATATGTAGTTCCTACATGTGTATATATACTTGGAAAACATGCTGATTTGATTTTTGTACTTTAGCATAAGTAATTTTAATGCTTAACAGCTCATAGGGGGGAAATCCAATTTTACAGAAATAATGAATGTAGAATTTTTATTTTCCCCTTTAAAAAGTGAACAGGACACATGCTATTTAACAACCCAAGATCAAGATCTTAAAAGTTATCAACAAGTAGGACTTATATTACATATATATATATATATTATATTACATTACATATATTACATTATATTATCCTCTCTTAACAACAGCTGTTTTGCAACTGTTACAATGGTGCTGAAAAACTACCATCAAGCCTCATGACTATCATAACCTTTTCTGGGGTTACATCATGGGTGTCAAACGCAATCGTATCATGTGATGTATCGTGATGTATCACAATGGTTTTTTTGTCTTTGCAGAGCTGAGGGGAAAGGGCATGGCCTGCACGTGATGCATCTGGCCCACTGGCCGCCAGTTTGACAGGCCTGAGTTATGCGATCAAAACTTAAGATGCTTCACAACTGGGCAGGTGCCTACAACCATTACAACATCCTGCAGTGACATGATCGCCATTTGCACACTTCACAGCAGCTTCCAATAAGAGTCAAGAAAGAAGCCAGTAAAATTACAAGTCATAGACACGTCTTACTTAATAACCACCAGAGGTGATACTGTAAGTCCATCATAGTCTTGTGATGTCTCAAAACACACTTAATAAATGTATCACTTAGCAGTTATCAGTCCCAATTGTGATAATCAAGCAAGGATTACCTGAACTATAAAGCTGGTATATGTACACTGTTGCTTTTCATTGGGTTTCGAAGCCTTGTGAAATTATGTCTTAAGAACACATATTCTAGCAAGCCTGCAAGTTCTACCCTTTGAAAAATAATATTCTAAACTAGCTAAAATGCAACTTTAAAGACAATGATTGTTTTTACATGACAATAGTATTTAAATACTATTTCAATGTAGATTTAAAAAAAACAATAATTAGAATAAATGTTCCTAGCTTTTATGTAACTCACAAAAGGTTCCAAATACCACTTTTAAGTATTTAATTACTCTCTGCCAGGCATGATAAGCACATATTTTCTCCTGTCTTGGAGAAAAGGTGGGCTATTGCCCTCCTAGTCAGTCAACGGCTTTCAGGAACTTCAGAAGGATAATGTAAAATAAGTAATCTTACTTGAATTTGGAACTAGAAGGTGAATGGTGGGATAGGAGTATCTGAAACATACCGTAACTAAACTATTAATATAATCCCCTCCTTCCTCCAAACATGATAAATGACCTTGTTTTTAAGTACTACAAACAGACACAGGCAGTGCAATTATAAAAACAATCCATTTCCCCAGAGTCACATTTGGATAGGAGACAATTGTCCAATTAGTACAATATAGAAACTAGGAGAAAAGAAATGAAGACAGATTTGTTCAGTTACTAAAAATAGCTTACATTTTTAAATGCTGACCCTGATTTTTCCAAGAAAAGGCCTTTAAATAATAAGTGAATGCTTAAAATAAAAGTCCTATTAGGTCAGATAGAGGTCAGCTAAATTAAGCTAGCTGTTTTTCACAGTGGTCAATTAGATGCCTTTCTGAGTGTAAAAGCAGGGAACAAAGACAACTAACCACTTAAATTATTTTTGCTGCATATAAAAATGTCTTGTTTATAAATTGCCTTTATGCAGAATAGTAATGTTTTATGTAGAACAAGATTCTAACAACTGAACTGAGAGATTGTAAATCTTTTTCTTGAAATATATTCAATGGGAGTTTGTAGGGGATCACAAGAATATAAAAATAGTTATCTGAACAAACAAGACTACTTAGATCTCATAACGACAAATATAATTTTAATTGTACATCACTGGAAGAAAACATAAACAATGGAAAAGTAGGAAGAATTTAACAGTGTCAATCCAATATTTTGATATAAAAAGACAAGCATAATCTCAATTCTCACATTGCCCTATTTATTAATTTCAACACATATATATTATCTACATTACTTAACTTGGAATATACATTATCTTGGTTTCCAAATATACAGAAAACTGTTGTGTGGTCCTGAATCACAATGTACATATTACACTTAATGCACTTTCCTCTTACCTGCACATTGCCATGGGCTCTGGTGATGATGTCAATGTTCTCTCCACTTTGTTTATACTCAAGAATGCAAGCATTATATTTTGCTGTCAAAATAAAGAGCAAATCCTTGCTTTCCCCCTAAGGAGGGAAAAAAAAGTTTTAGCTAGAAAAGAAAAAACACTCCACATTCGGTAACACATTAGCAAACAAGATATTCTTCCATTTGTAAAATGTGTACTTCAAATTAAAAACGGCTGAAATACAGATGCTTTTGCTCATCACAACTTCCTATTAGTGCTGTATTAAGCACTTTCTCCTGTAACTGCACATAAACTCCTCCAAAAAAATATTTAATCAGAAAGTGTATTAGTTTCATGTGAAACACCACATGAATTGATCAAAAAACATGAGACACACCAGAGCTGTTGATGTTCAAGAGGCTTGCAACAGATGCAAACATTTTACCTCAAATGTTATTCAAATGGACAGACCAGACAGCACAGCTGTTTTTCAAACAGTAAGTTTCAAACAGACTTACAAAAAGTTGGTTGAGAAGATTACTGTTGAGAATAGTAATGCAGACTTAATAGTTTGACAGTGTTGAGGGAATTATTTGTTTAGCAGAGTGATGGCGTTCGGGAAAAAATGTCCTTGTGTCTAGTTGTTCTTGTGTGCAGTGCCCTATAGGTCCTACTGAGGGTAGGAGTTGAAACAATTTATGTCCAGGATGTGACTGGTCCTTAAGTATTTCCCAGCCCTCTTTATTAACATACATATAAGGTCTTTTCCTTCAAATATCACCCCTAAAAAAAAACACCAAGTTCTCAGCAGCATGTCAAGCAGACAAAGTCTGAGCCCAATCATGACCATATGGTACACATATTGTATGGTCCAACACCAGACCGGCTGCGGCCAATCATCACAACCTGCTAAAAATTCCAGCAGACCTAATCCTTTGCTCCCTGAACTTTTTTCAAAGCCATCTTTCCCAACAGAAACAGAATACTGGGCTGCAATTTCAACAAAGCAACACCACCACCCTCCATTCACCAGGCTAGCAAGCCACAAGGCCAGGTTTCCACCTCCCCAGGGAACCCCCAAATGCCCCACTGAGCCTAAATTTAAGCAGTGTTTCTCAACCTGGGCAACTTTAAGATGTTTGGACTTCAACTCCCAGAATTCCACAGCCAGCTTTGCTTTTCTGGCTGGGGAATTCTGGGAGTTGAAGTCCAAACATCTTAAAGTCGCCAAGGTTGAGAAACACTGCCGTAAAATCACACCCACCCCAAGCAGAAGGGTACCCAGCGGCCCCGCTACCCTTCGGGAGGAGGCGATGCTCACCTTGGGGCGGAAGAGCTCCATGACGGCGATCTTGCCGTACATGCCCACCTCCTTGACGGGCCGCAGCCCTTCCGCGGTGACCACATAGATCTCAAGGCGGGTGTTCTTGGCGATCAACAAGTTGAGGTCCTCCGCGGAGGTGAAGTGACCTGGGCCGGAGAGAAAAAGGGCCGCGGCGTGGTGAGAAAGAGAGCGGTCCCATCGGCAGAGCCCAAAGCCGCCGGAGGGGCGCGCAGATGCCCCGCGGCTCTCTCTCCCCCCCACCCACCCACACCACCTTGGTTCTTCCCAACCCTCCCCTCCCAAACCATTACCGGTGACGCAGCTGTTGACGGCCGTGGGCTTCTGGGCGGTGACCACGTAGTTGCACGACATGGTGAATCCGGCAGCGAGGCGGAATGCGAGGACCGGCGGTGCCGAGCGCAGCCTTGAAGGCCCCACACTACCGCCCTCAATGGCACCAGTGAGAAAACCGCCAGCAGCAGCAGCAGCACAGAGCACCCACAGCGCCGGCGCCCCGCTTCGCGCGGTGGACGACGGGAGGAAACGAGCGAGGCGAGAGGATTGCGGGCCTTTTGAACCGGTGCGAGAGCGCCCTCTTCCGGCCCGAAGAGAGGGAGGGGAAGCGAAGTTTTTTTTGGAGGACGGATGTTGCCTTTATGTCACGCGCACCTACCAAAGCCCGGTGGAAAAAGGAGTTGTCTTGGTTCGCCGGCTAGACTAAGGAGGGGGGGGGGCAAAATGCTCCTAATATGTTAGCGCACACACACACCCCTTTGGGCTGTAGCGCGAGCTCCTCCTTGTCCCCTCCTTTAAGCGGTTGCGTAGCTTATTCCGAGGACGCGCGGCGACCCCCACGGCCAACTGCCAGAGCTCGCGCGGCGCTCTGCCAATGAGCTGCTTCCTCCTCCTCCCACCCCCCCTTGGCGGCGGTCGCGCGTGTGTTTCAGACTCTGGTCCAGCGCAACATTTGCATTCCTGGCCAAAGTTCGCGGAGGGTCCTCGTGAGCTCAAGCTCGACCTCCTCTTCCATCCGTTCTGTGGTGAAGAAAGGTGGTGGTGGTTGTGGCGCCCAGGCACTTTGCTGGCTGGTTTCTAGAACTGGCACATCATGCAGGTGAGACCTGACATTTTGGGATGAGGAAGAAGACGGGGATACTCAAACCCATGGAGGCTAAAACGTATGAAAAATGGGCTGTTTTATTCATTTATTTAGAAATTTTATATTGCCACTTATTCGCACTTGGCGACCCAAGGCAGTTTACAGGAATATAAAAACCCACTATATATTAAAAAATAAAACTAATAGAGGAAAATAATCAAAGAATAAATTAATAAAATAATATATGTTGTTCTGAGCTTGGCAATTTGGTTGCAGGCATTTTGTCACCATTCAAGAAGATGTCCTCAGTGTGCTTTCAATTGGCAATTTGACAATTCAAAGCGCACTGAGGATGTCTCCCTGAATGGTGATGAAACATTTGCAACCAAATTGTCAAGCTTGGAGCTCAGAACAATGGCCTAACTACCAACCCAAACTACTAATATTCAAATACCTCTCAACATACAAAGAATGGGTGAAAAGAAGGACTGGGGTGACATGATAGCAGTATTCCAATATTTGAGGGAACCTATTTTCCAAAGCATCAGAAGGCAAGAGGAGAAAGTATGGATGGAAACTAATCAGAGAGAGAAGCAACCTGAAATTAAGGAGAAATTTCCTAACAGTGAGAGCAATCAACCAGTGGAATGGCTCCATCACTTGGAGGCTTGTAAGAAGAGACTAGACAACTATTTATTTGAAATGGCATAGGGTCTTCTGCTCGAGCTGGGAATTGAACTAGGAGAACTCTAACTTTATTCTATTCTATGTTTTAGTCCAGGAATTCTCAATCTGCTTTTGCTCATGGCCCCCTTCTAAGCCTTATCACTTCTATGACCCCTTAGTTATCTGAACTTCGCTATCTGAACTATTTCATATATATTGATTTTGGCCCCTAGAAAATGGCGTGGCTCCCCTGGAGTCATCTGATCCTTGCTGAGAACCACTGTTTTAGCCAGTCTTTCCTTAGAGCAGTGTATAAATTAAAATACCAGAAGTATTAGTAATTACTAGAAATCCAGCTCATCTGGTGCAGTTGATGGATGGTACTTAGATTTTTTGCTTTTTCCAATACATTATTCGGCTTTGCCAGCTCTTCCATTATTAATTATAATATTTTCGTAGCAGTTATTCTTAACTGTTGACTGCAAAATAATAAACTGGCAGCAAGAGGCAATATTAAAGGAATCAGAAAATGATGGGTAGAAAACAAATGAGAAGATCTAAGGAGGTAAAATAAAAATGGAATAAAGCAAAGTGGGGCTGACCATGCAATGAATAGGAACAAATAATATTGCAACAAATAGGGGTCATCAGTCTCGTGTTATGTATAAACCTTAACCAACAGTTACTGTTACTAGATCTCAAACACAGTGATTAATTCAAATCGTATATTTGCTTGAATAATAGCACTTTGACCAGTTGTATAAAAGTAACCAAAAGTACACATGCTTCACAAGCCAACTATTATAAAATTTAGGACATATTTTGGGATTTTATGAACTACTTGACATCAGAATGGAGCTCTTTCTTCCCTTATTACCAAATTACCAGCCAGCAGGAAAACACTTAACAATTGCTCTCCTTAATATGACTAGAAAGGAGATGAATTTTGAACAATTAGAACACTGTGTTTAGCCATCTTATCCAATTAGTTCTGGTTTTCCATGGGCACATTCAAAGGACGTCTGACCTGTCATCATATTGAGGAGTACAGTAATGCTAAACATATGCCTAAAATAGCCTAATTATTAGCTGATAAGTAGGCTGGTTTTGGACACAGGTCTGGCACAGAAAAGTACCCAAAGTTGTTTTCAAAATCAACCTGACAACTGAAAACATGAGAAGGATTGTGCCATGAAGCAACCATGAGAGAAAAACAGTTTGGTCCATGCAGTTCGTATGCTGGTATCACCGGTCAGCTGCTGTTCACACTGATACGCATACTAAAAGCTTTTTAAGTTGGCCAAGACAGGAAAGAGACTCAGTAGGGCTACTACCAGTATAGTAGTATACTATACCTTGTTATACCTTGTGTAACAACAGAATCTTGAAAGCCTGATAAAGATTCTCCCCCAAAGAGACTCAAGGCAGAGTAAACATGAGTTTTCTTCTTCCCCTTTTCAGACCAAGCTAATGTTTATGTGATGGCTGTAAAATACTTTCCTCAAAGCTGTCTCTGTACTCCTTTATACAGTAGCTACATACATTGTTTTCAGTCTGTGCGTAAATTGTGAAACATTTTCTGTACAAAAATTTGTTTCAGACACTGCCAATTACTGGTAGATCTAGATAGAAAGTAATCCAGTAGAATTATAACATTTTGACTGCCCTGGATTTTAGTCAAGACAAAATCCAGAGGCATAAGCAGGGCAAGACTGATGAACCTTGTATCTTACTCTTCAACACAATCTGTGTATCAGTCAGCCCAATAATTATCCTAGCTCCTTCATTTTCCAGTCTCCTCTTAGCCATTGCAATCATTGCCTTCAGTTTCAAGTAGGATAACATTTGTCCCTCCCCAGCTCCCCATCCTTGGATATACTGTGCTTGCAGCTAAAATGCTGGTGGCTAAGGGGAGGAAGAAAAGTGCTGAGAAGGCTAATAGGTAGATGGGCCAGTTGAATATGCTGTGCTTGAAGCCAAGGACATTGGCAGTTACTTTTTCCTGTTCTCTGTGAAGCATCTGTACTAGAATATTATTGGTTTCCACTCCAACACCTGAATTTTAGTTCAGAAACAGATCATCCAAACCTACCTGTTCCATGCACAGAACCCTTTTCACTTCCGTATTTGTTTTCCCTTAAAAGCATTTAAGTTAATGTCTAAATGAAGCATACTCAACATTGATGCATGTATACTTGATAGAGATAGGAAAGAGTTTGATAAATGTTGTATAGAGCTGTCATAGAATACTATTAGGCAGGGCTCAGTTTGTTCCAATAGGCCTTATTATCCAGAGACAGTTAGGTTAGAAATGCATTTAACTGTTTCAATTACATAGTATATCATGCAATTTTGGCACTGTATGATCTACCACATTCCAGTGGCAACAAGCAATTGTCGCTCCTTCCAATAATCACAGGTTACTCACCAGTCACCAGTTGGTAGGCAGCAGAATACCACCTTTGTAGGAGAGCAAGTTCATTATATTTTAGCTGCTATTGGAAACTCAGTAATTTTGAGAGCCTTTGTGAGCAGAAATAGTAAGCAGCTTCCTTTTTAATTCCAGCAAAAAAATCTCAAATTGAATTTAATTAGAAAGAGAATTGAATTAAAATAATTGTGAGATGGAATTCTGTGGGAAGTTCTGCTCACCATATCTCACACAGCAGGAAAATGTAGAGGGAAATGATTGGGAAGTTAAAGTAGTTTTGTCTAAAAGGAAAGATTGCAATGTTTAGGGATGTTAGTTTAAAATGAAGGTGAATGTGATAAAGATCAAGATCATGAGTAGTATGGAAAATGGGGATAGAGATAATAGTTTCTTTCTCTCAAAATAATAAAATGCTAAATCATATATTAAAATGTATGCACAAAGATCTAGTTATTAAAAATGCAATATTAATTTTAAAAATTCAGAATTAAATTGTGGGATTTGCTGTACAATCAGATATAATGATGGTGGCCAACACTGTAACCCATTTTAAAATAGGACTAGGCAAGTTTATTGAGAAGAGAGTCTTGATGGCTACAGGCTAGCTCCTGAATGTCAGATCATATGCTTTGCCAGCTGCCAGTGTCATGAGAATACTATCCATCGGTGTTCATGAGCTTCTAACATATTTCTAATTGGATTTTATAGTTATAGAATGTTGTACTTGATGGGTTGGCCTGATCTAGCAAAGTTCTTATATTCTTATAAATGAAATTATCTTGAATTTGGGGAAGGGAAGCCTTGTTGGATATTGATTGATATTGATTATTGTGGAATCCATGTTGACATGAACATGTGCAGAATCAAATGCCCCTTCTTTATACCATACCTATGGATAGTCCCTAAGATCTTGACTTAGTCCAAATTCAAGTGATAAAATATCTGAATTTCTTCTATCCTGAAATAATTTCCAAAGTTTATATGTGTGTATTAATAAGCAGCTGTGTAATGTTTTGTTTTTAGTGGTGCAAAGTAATTAGGAGATGTGCTATTCAAATAGCATATACAATTTGTATACAGTATGTCTTTATAGAGATTACATTTCAGATGTCACAGGAGAAGTATGGTTTATTTTGACATATAAGTAAATGATATAATCTTCAAAGCTGCTACACATTTGGAATTGCTTTGTGTAAAAGGACGATTGTACGTGAACTCTCTTGTTATGTCTCCTTATTTTAGAGTTCAAAGAAACTAGTGAACACAATTCTGAGTTGTGCAGATGACTCATTGACTGGAATAGTAGCTTGCAATCCTAATCTTCAACTTCTAAATGGACATAGAGTGGCACTACGTTCTGACTTAGAGAACATAGAGGGCAAAGTTGCACTTATTTCTGGAGGTGGATCAGGACATGAACCTGCTCATGCAGGTTAGTGGAATGGGCTTCTGGAAAGTTTTTCAGTATTGAATACAAAGAAGTGAGGACTTGGACTGGGATTCATTTGTCTGATGTTGAGCCATCAGTAGAAATCGTAGAAAAATCAAGATATGAGCTACTTCAAGTGTAGATACAATGCCATCCTGTCTATCATGTTTCCATAGGATACATTGGAAGAGGAATGCTCACTGCAGTGGTCGCTGGTCCAGTATTCACTTCCCCTGCAGTGGGTAGCATTTTAGCAGCAATTCGGACTGTGAAACAAGCTGGAGCAGGTATGGTAGCATTTTTGGTGAACTGACATCCCATCTGGATAAGGAACAGAAGACAATTCAATTCTTTCTTTTATAGTTGGGACATTGCTAATAGTGAAGAACTATACAGGAGACCGCCTCAATTTTGGGCTGGCATTGGAACAGGCACAGGCAGAAGAGGTCTCTGTACAGATGGTGATAATTGCTGATGACACTGCCTTTGCCACCAAGAAAAAGACTGGCAGGAGAGGTCTATGTGGCACAGTGCTTGTACATAAGGTAAGAGTCATCCATCTGAAGGCAAATATTGTCATTGGCTATGCTTTTATTGCACAGGAGCAATTTCAAACTACACATTTTATTGAAAAAAAATGTTAGATAATGCCAAGTACTTTGTCTTATTTGTGTTTGCCATTCATTACCTGCAGTCTTTTCAGCATTAGTATTTGATGACTGACACTAAGTTTAGTTTTGAGAATATGGAGAAAAATGTAAACTTCTGTGTAGATTTAAAGACAGAGATTAGTCACAAAATATACATAAAATGTTTTAAATTGATTGTTTCTGGTGATGTTTCTTATCGTTACAAGAATTCATACATTTTTAGCAAAGCCGTTCTTATTTTTTATTTATTAAAGCATTTGGAAAAACAGAATAATGAGTTCAGAAAAAAGAAAAGTAATGGGTAAAGAAATATATTATCAGTAAATAAACAAAATTTACAATACTTCTGATATTTAAACTACATTATTTCACTGATTATATGTAACTGAGTATATCATATCATTTTTTTAAAAATGTAACTGTAAATTTCTATAAAACTCTGAACAGGATATTACTACTGGTATCGCCAACTGTTATTACTTTGAGGATAAATGCACATAAGCATATAAAATTAAAAAAATAAAAATCATGTAGTTTTCTGGTAATGTTTTAGTTTTGTATTTCATCTATTTTTATATGAGCTCTTTTTACCTGAATAAAACTTAATTTTTCATATAGTATAGACGCCTATCATGCTATTTCCTTTCAACATTGTACAAAGCACAGAAAAAGAGTAATGAGCAATGAAATTGGAGGCAAGATACATTGGAAAACAAAAATGAAATCTAATTTAATTGCACATTACTTTTTCACATTTTAAAACAACTTTAATAATTGTAATGGGTTTTTGCCATATACTTTAAAATTACAATTCTACACATATTAATGAAAAATAATTTACTAAATATATTTTTGAGTATAGATGAAACTAAATGAGATAGTCTCATGTGCTAGAATGTGGAGATAAAGCCAATTAAAATAAATCATTTTTTTAATAAATGTAATCTTGAAATGATAGCATTCTATCTTGAAATTATTAAATAGATTGCAAATTATTATACTATTGGATATAAAGTGTAGAGACCATAAGTGAATGCTAGTGGATGATGTTTTCAGTGAATCACAGTTTAACACTTTATTTACAAGCATTGTCTTTCCTTTGTAGGAGAGAAGCATATCATACTCTTTTGGATACAGTATTGAATTGTGACCTGTTAAAACCATTATGTTGAAGAGTCCATGTAACATTTTTTTCCTGTTTATATTTAGGTGGCTGGAGCGTTGGCTGAGGAAGGTGTCGGTTTAAATGAAATTGTTCGTAGAATTAATGCTGTTGTAAGAACAATGGGTAAATATTCATTTCCTTTTTCTCAAATAAGACTCTGGACTGAATGTAAGTCATTCCTATATCTGTCTGTCTATCCATCCATCCATCCAAAATAATATGTGACTTTCCATGAGCCATTGCTTTGTGGGATGCCGGCAGGGAAAGTTGTAAATGGCATTCAAATGACCGTGGAAGGCTGCAATTTTCATAAGTGCATGCCAGCTGCCAAGCACTTCAGTCACAATCACAAGACCTCGGGCATGTAACAGCCATAATTTCAAAGACAATACCACTCATTCAACACCATTACAATTTTCAACAGTTGCTGACCAAATGATTGGTAAGCAAGAATAATGTATAGTAAGTAGCAATTGGAATGAGGAAATAACTCACTCCAGATTTTAAATTCCAATCACAAATCTTATTAATTAAAAGATGGCTTTAAGTTAGTCATAATATCTTAGATTTAGGTTCTCTGACAGGGCTTATGAGAAAACTATGGAATGTAAATATTATACATATCTTTTCTTGAGATGAGTAGAATAAAGCAATAGTAAGAATACATTTTGTTAAGATATAGACTTGATCTTGTAGTATGAATATTATTTATTCTACTATGGCATTTCTCCTAATTCTATGCTACACAGTGAAATTAGAGTATTGTTTGGAATTCTGTGCCTTATTCCAATATGATACATATATTTGTTAATCTATTTTCTTACATTGATGCTGAATGTTATCTGATGTAGCTGCATTTTTCCTTTTATATATTTTATTTTGCATAGGCACTCTTGGGATAAGTCTGTCCCCCTGCAGTGTCCCAGGATCCAGACCCACCTTCCAACTTGCAGATGATGAATTTGAACTGGGTTTAGGTAAGAATGTGCATATCCCTTTTGTCTATCCCCCTTCTTTAGAATGGCATGTTAATTTTTTTAGTTAAAAATGAAACTAACAACTGAAGATATTTTACTTTATCTGCAGGAATCCATGGTGAAGCAGGTGTGCGCAGAATGAAGGTAAGTTGACTGTGAGCCATCTTACATATCTAGAAGTGTAAATTTGTCCACTAACACGTATCATTTTCACAGATGGCAACAGCAGATCAGATAGTCAACATAATGCTGGATCACATGACCAACCCTTGCAATGCCTCTCATGTGCAACTCAGGCCTAGTGAGTAACTTTGACTGACAAACCTAATATTTCCCAAAGGACACTGGTTACTATTTTGGAGCAGTTCTTCTTTTGTTTTTTTTAATGTAATCAGCGTAATAAATTTTTACCTGAACAACAGCATTTTTTGGTGAATTTACTACAGATATTCCTTAACTTACAGGAATATGTAAGCCCAGAATTTCTATTATAAGTCACCATACCAATAAAGGAGAATATTTGTAGCTCAGGGTTGAAATGCGGGGTGCTCTCTGAACTTCTTCTTGCAGACATTTCATTACCCAAACTATATAACATCAATAGTGCTCATAAGGATTCCATATGTCACCATGGTTGCAAGTTGAAGCTTCAATGTGACTGAACTGATTTTGTGACATTTTTTGTGGCAGTTATTAAATGAACACTGTTGTCATTAAGCAAACACTGTGGTCAATAAGCAAGCCCATTTTCCATACTGGTTGTTTTGGATTGGAAGTAAATGCTAGTTTCTGGCAAAAAAAAATGTTATACCCAATGTGTGGGATACTACAGATGGCCATAAATGCGAGCCAGATGTCATGCAGTCACATGACTGTGGGGTGGGCATCAGAACTTTGAATTTTGATTGTAAGTTTTTTAGGGGTTTCACTGTACCTTCAAATAGTCTCAAAGTGAATATTCGTAAATCGAGGATTATCTGTATGTGATTAGCAATCCTAGGAGTATTTTGACTGTTGTGACTATTTACCATTACTCCATATACAAATCTATGGTACTTAAATCATTCTCTGTGTATCAATATTTGCAGATTACATTTATATTAGGCTTCCAGGCCATTGAAACACCTTTCAATTTATACCAATCTTTGCTTTGACTTTCAGATTCTTCTGTGGTCTTGGTAGTGAACAACCTGGGTGGATTATCCTATCTTGAGTTGAATATAGTAGCTGGATCTGCTGTTTGTTCTCTTGGTAAGTTTTTTTTTTATTGAAAGTAGGGTAAATGAAAACAAACATCCAGCAAAGTATTCATGCCTTTGAATGCTTTGCATATCTCTGCTCTAATTACTTGGGATTAAAGTCATTCTCATATAAACAGCCAAGATCTTTTGGGCACATTTATTAAGCTAACATGTAACATTTAATTTAATAAATACACAAATCCTATTTTGAAATAGCTAGACAATGTGCTCCATCAGGTCATCATTTCAGAGATATTTCCTTATAAAATTCCTCAGGACTTCCAATGAATTCTCTTAATTGGAAATGTTTATTTATTTTTATTATTTTTATTATTAATCTAATTTATATACCGCCCCCTCTCCCTAGGGACTCGGGGCGGTGAATGTTGGGATACATTCAGAGATAGTGTTTCTGTCTTGAAAACAGCTCATATTGAATTATATTACACAGTCAAATATCAGCACAAGAAATACTTCATAACATTTTATTATATCATAAACTACTTTATGATAATGTTTACATCATAATATGTTTTATAAAATTTAGCAGATTTCAATTCCAAGGAAGTCATGGGTCCTGGATTTTGGACATCAAATCATTTGAGACATCTTGGTTCAAAACGTTTTTATCCTATGGTACATCATTTTGCCCTATTGAAGGTTACAGGAATCATAGTTTTAATAATATTTTTTAAAGGAATTAAAACAGAAACTGGGCAGAAACTGCATCAGTTCAGCTGCATCATAAATCAACCCACAATGTGTAAATCAGCCTGAAAAGTTGTTTCCAGGCAAATACTTGAGTATCTGTATAGAGGAAGAGAGAAAATATAAGAACTGTTGTTTTGGCCTGGGGGTTAATTAATATTACCAAGGCAGCAGTCCTTGGAATGACTGCAAAATGTATTCCTCAAACTGTCTTTCACAGAAACATAATTGGATGCTTCCCCACCAAAATTCCTATCCTACTAGAATATAGACATCTTCCATTGGTTTGGGAGATAGAAATTCATCCTGCCAACCTGCAAAAGTCTATTCAATGATATGATGATTACTAGGAAAGGGGAAGCTGAAATTTTGCTCTGTGTTTTGTTTGGAGGCGGGGTGGCTTTTGGACTCTATTTGATAGGACTTTAAGACTGAGAAAAGATAAGGCTTGTGTCCAGTGACTTCATTCCCAATGTTATTTTCATATTTTTGTAATCACACCACCAAATTTCAGGTTTGCCATTGCAAGATTCTCCGTTTTTTTAAAAAAAACATTTTCTAGAATTTTGAAAATTTTCATGTCTAATTTGTAGGCAATGGTCTGTATACCTATACACTACTTTTCTCTTCCATACTGCTATGATACTTTTATCAATGATACCATATTTACTTATTTTTTATCTAAATATAGTTTTATGATTATCTATTAATTTACAGTAATCTCTGTTAAGAATTTTATATACAGTATTCATAATGAATTGATGTTTGTAACTTGAATTCACTCTTCAGAAATAACAAAATTTAAGCACAAGTTCTTCATGGGGGATTTTGGTAGTATTATATTTTTTTTTAATGCCAAGATTTCTCAGATCCATTGGAAATGCCTTAGTAAATAGATCTGACAAGATATTGGCTTGCCTCAGGTAAGACTACTCCAATTTGGGAAAGTAGAAAAAAATCAGAGACTCAGGCTCACGTGAAATGGGAAAGAATTACTGATGCAGTTCTGATACCTCCTGGCTGTTCTAAAGGCCCCACAGCCCTCCTTATTTTTTGGAGATGAAGGTGAGGGAGACATTTGTTTAAAAAAATAGTAAGACCTTTCCATGATCATAACCATAACCGTCTAGTTACATAGCTGGATAATGAAATGTCTGCAAGAAAACAATCAAGCTCAGAGAACACCGAGGACCCCAGATTTCGTAATCAATTCCATTGATAGGTTCTTTGAATCTTATAAGACCCAAGTATTGAATTTCCTCTTGTTGTAGTGACATCACTTTGGAAATTTTCTGAACTGGTTTCTTTACTTTTCAATTGCTTATGTAAAATTAACCTTCTCATGTTTTCCCAAATGTTGCATTATTTAAATGATATAATTTTCATTTTTCTTACTCTGGTTCATTCATGACAGTTACTTCTTTTTCCTTCTCATTTTGGTTCTTTACCCTGAAGAATGCTTCAAGTTTTCCTTGCTTCATCATTGCAGAGAGCAGAGGTTTTCATATTGCCCGGACTTACGTTGGCTCCTTTATGACTGCATTGGAAATGGCAGGTGTCTCCCTTACCCTTCTCCAAGTGGATGAAGAACTCTTGGTCCTCCTTGGTAATTTTCCTAGATGTTGGTTTTCTTCCCATTGTTTTGTTGGGAAAGTAAATTGTGAGTTAATTGATCAGAATATGTCTGTGGAACCATCAGTTCAAAATGGGTTTTTGCCATTTTGGGCATGCATAATGCAGATACATAACTAGCATGTTCAATGGTGTACTATATCTTTTTATTTTAAATAATATATTAGCTAGCTCTCCACTTCTACTATGTTAGATTTGATTGTTTAGGGATTGTTCCCAGATATGTTTCTATTTTACACAGAAAAATGTGGTAGGAATTCTCAACAATTCATTTGTTTATGTTCTTTCATGAATGTGAAACTCTTTAATTGTTATCCACAATTATGTTTAAATTCCTAGATTCAGAAACTACAGCTGTTGCCTGGTCAAACCCTGTCAGCATGTCTGTGACAAGACAGAAAAAATACCTGGTAGAACCCAAAGAGTGTTCTAAGGAAGAAGGGCCTGACCCAGCAAAAGGTACAGTCTGAAACATTTGTTATAGCTGCAATGGAATTTTTGTTTTGCTGGGTTCATGTCATCAGCTGAGACTTATCTAGCCTTTCAGTGTCCGGTAGAGAAACACAGTGGGGATAAAAGATCTGAGGCACCATTATATCATGATTGGACAAATAGGATTTAATCAAGGGTGCATGTGCACATCACTAAGACTTGCATAGACTTCTGTTCTCTTTTCTATCTCTGCTTGAGCCTACCTGCTAATATTTTTGTGACATAGAACAGATGGATAACATGTATATTTGCTTGTGAGACAATAGATGGAGAATTGCCAGAGTACTTTTCTTGCATCTCTCTAGTTCCAAAGCTCTGGATAAATGGTTTTTGTTTTAATACACCACATTTTCCTGAATTACAATTCTGTCTGGAAAGCATAAGGTTGATAATTGACTGATGCTCACTCTGCAGAAGGAATTACAACAAAAGGGAAGGGTGGGGGAGGTGGTGTGCGATTTTTATCTTCTGTGAGAAGAAGAGCGCCAAAAGCAGCTTCAGGTTTGCCAGTGTTCTGCAAGTTGCAGCCTTTCTACAAGAAGCTGATTAACACAAACACCCTTTTGAAAATTATACCAAAGCAATCAAATTAATTCTTCCCATTAAATGTTTGAAATTGGGTTTTGGGTTTTGATGTGTGGTTGTTTATTTCCAAAATAACAGAGTTATTTACTAAATTGTAAACTTATTGTTTTGTTTAATACATAGATTAACAGTTATTAAAAATATTTGTTTCTTGACTAACTCTTAAGTCCAGTGAAATTTTTTATAAGGGGCAGTCACACAAATTCATTTTATCATTTTAGGTCACTACAGTATGGCAAAACTTGAGAATTATCATAGAACAAACCCACAGATTATTCAGATTACTTCATTTCAAACCCAAGAATTTTTCAGTGACTTATTACAAATGTTCTACTTTTTCATCATTCATCGAGTAAATAACTTATGAGTCATTCAGTACAGACAAATTCTTTAATAACTTTCTGATAAAGTGATTGGTTTGGTTAAGTGATCTGTGTAGTTTGATTTTGTCTTTTTATACATATATTCACAAGAAACAGAAGTGAATAGCAGCATTGATAGCAACTTGACTTGACTTGACTTGGTGCTTCTGTAAGACGGAGTGTGTGGAACTTCATTATTGTAAGAAAATAAATAATAGTTTCCATTCCTTTTAGTGCCAACTTCTCCTCAGATGAGATTGATTCTGGAGTGCGTGTGCTCTAAATTGCTTAGCCTACAGGAGCAACTCAATGAACTTGACCGTGCTGCAGGTGATGGAGATTGTGGCAACACACATGCACAGGCTGCCATTGGTTAGTTCTCTTATCATACTCTTAAAGCCTTGGAGTCAACTTATATCACCTGATAACCTTGGACTTCTTTAAAAATCCAGTGTTGAATTCCATTGAACTCTTTTGTAAAGCATGGCTCATTTTTGATTAGAGCAATGAAGCATGAAATACCCTAATGATAGCTAAGGCTACAGAAGCAGCTGTATTTCAGGTTGTGAAGTGTGAACACATTTTGGCTTTTGTGTGCTTGATAAAAATGAGATAATTTCAGCTAAGGTTTAAGCTGTATGCCCAAAAGAGTAAAGCTTTCTTCCAAACTGAAGTACATTGAGGGGTGGTAGTAATTGGAGTAGTAGTAAAGGTTGAATTTGTGTTTGCTGTATTTAAATCAAGGGCAAATTGGGATTGAAGGATGAAGGTAGGAATCAGACCAAACATGATTGATCTTGAAGTGAGCAAAACAAATTGTTGAGGTATCCATAATTCAAACTAGCTTTGGGTATTATTGCTGTTTTCTTTACAACAAAAACAATGTAGTGAATATGAGCTGTTGTTCTTCCTCTCAGCATTGGAGATTATATAATCTCTGAATTTTGTATTATGGATACGTTAAGATTAATAGTTTGAAAGAAAAGATTTTAAAATTTGTACTGATTCTGGAATCCTTAGTAACTCTCTGAGCTTGATGGTTTGCTTGCAGATGTTTCATCATCTAACTAGGTAATATTGAGGTTGTTACCTAGTTGGGTAATGAAACATCTGGAAGCAAACAACCAAGTTCAGAAACCATCAAAGACTCCACAATTCAAACCTGAGCTCCATAAATTCTTTTCTGATTCTGTTGCTAAATGAATTCTCAAGGGTGTCAGTGATTGAATACAATCTGGGATGCAAAGGGCAATGGAAAGTTGCCTGCTTCTGGAGTATTTTTACGTCTTTTCTTCTGGTACTATAAATCACCAAACCAAATCATTAATGTCAGGACAGCTGTTTTATAAATCTCAAATTCAAATTCAAATTTTATTTGTCACATGCACAATCATACATGGTACAATATGCAGTGAAATGCTTACGCAGC
>JAEANM010000141.1:0-35573 GCA_017656035.1 Myanophis thanlyinensis | reverse complement strand
CTTAGTGTAGTTGAAGATCACAAAGAGGTAAGGATTTTTGTGGTTATATGCAATTGTATTCCTTACCTTCCCATTACCTTTGGTGGAAGACAACACTATTTTGTTGGTCTGTTTTTCTTGGACCATTAAGTAGCAGTCTAAACTAATGAGACAAAAATTTGACTTTTTTTAAAAAATACACTCCTGCATCTAGTAGTGATGAAATAAACAGGATTTCAACTACTGGTGTCATTTCCAATACAAGGAAAATTGCTACTTGTACAGAACATCGATAAATAACATCTGATGGGTGCAACTTGCGTGTATGTGGGAGATCTAATGTACGAAGGTAGTCGTGCTCTGGAATGCTCCACTCAACATTTGGGAGACTGCTATAGCATTTTTTAGGCAACTAATTAAAACTTGACTATTTAACCAGCACTTCATAATACAAATTTTGAAAGAAAATACTTTTTCTCTCCATTTTTTTAATGAATATGTTTTGCTCTTTCTTGGTAAATACTAATGTGTACTACTAAAATATATTTGTTCATGTCTTCAAAATGTTTCAAATTATAAAGGCGCAAGCACAAGCATATATTAAAATAAGTAATAAAACATTATTTGTTGACTGAGAATTGATACAAACAGCTATACATTTTTGCTGGATCAGAACTGATTCATCCAGTATTCTTTTTCCATGGTAGCCTATCTGCATTTCTAGGTATTTTCCAGGGTAACTGTGAAGGCAGTACCCTTCCTCGGTTATATGCAATCACATCTAATATTCAAAGATACCCTACTTTTTAATTGACCTAGTCAACTTGTTAGCTGCCTTATGAGAAACAGGATGCTGGATTAGATAGGCCTTTAGCCTAATCCATGTTTTTATGTATGTGATTTATTTATTCATTATATTTATAATATATTGCTAGACCATTGAGTGGAACAAAATCATTGTTACTTATTGTAGAAACCAAATAATACGAGGTATATTCATAAATATGAAGCTATGTTCGATTGGGAGCATTAAGTCATAAGATGCACAAATTCCTTTTTAATTACTTATGTATTCTTTTTTATTTATTTGGAACTGTTTGCAAACTGCCTTCATTTGACTACGTTATTTATGAAACTAAATAAATAAATAGCATCTTCCTGGTGTTTTTTTTTTTTGAGGGGGAAAGTATATGCAATTTTATGAACTGCAAAAATTATCTGTAGATTATTGCGTGAATAAGGTAGTCCTCCACCTAGGAACGGTCATTTAACAGCCATTCAAAGTTTCCAGAGACTCAGAAAAAAATTGCTTACAGTCCATCCTTGGAAGTTATGATAGCTGTACTTCCTAGATGGTCACATGATAGCAGTTCCGGCATTTTGCAACCTGTTCACATGTATGTCCGGTTACCAAGCCTTCTGTGCTCGTTAGATTGCCATTTGCAATTTTCTCTGTCGGCTTGCTTAAAACCTTAATGCAGAAGACAGCAGAGATGGCTGCAAACTTCCTTGGAAGGTTTTCTCTTATCCTCCATGCAGGGAAGAACTTGGTGGGGAGGGGGGGTTGTTAGAAAAGAAGCTTGTATCCTGAAAGTTCTGAGAACTTTTCAGCCTTTCTGCTCTTCAGAAACATTGTTTTTATTAGCTTTCCCAACCAGAAAGCTAGCAAACATGATGTTTCAGAATAGTAGAAAGGATTTATCCAGCCTTCCCTGCCTTCAGAAGCATTTCAAGAGCTGGCACGCTTCTCATGATTGTTCTGAAGGCTGTAGAAAGAGCCAGTTTTCTACGGTATGGAAATATCACGTTTGTTAGCTTTCTGGCTGGAAAGCGAAAAATATTCTGTTTCATAATGAAAAGGGGGGGAGGATTCAGAATAAAATGGCTTTTAAAATAATAATACACTTATTAAATTTTGACATCATACTTTAAAATACAAACTAACAAACTGAAAGAAAAGAGAATGACAAAACAAAGTGACAAAAACACATCAAATATAACAAAAGTAACTTTCTTTTAGTATAATGTATATTGAAAATTCAACCACCTCTTTCTGAGTTTAAGGAAATAACACCAGTCTAGAAAATATCTTAAATTATTCATAGTCTTCATACTAAAAATCAATATTGATTAAATGTTTTGAAATTTCACCCCTAAGATATCAAAGGTAAACAACATTTTAAAAACTGCAATTATTTCTCTAGTTGTCTAAGTTAAGATTAAGTTAATCTTCAAAATACAAAGTCCAAAGTTGATTCTTCTCTTTATCCTGCAAAAATTAAGTCCCATTCCCACCCCCCACCCCCAAACCTATATATCAGCTATCCCAGAAAGAAAAGTTTCAGGTATCAGTATTACATCCATTTTTTTAGAATAAAATAGCTTCTGACAAATTCTGCACCTGGACTGGAAGAAAAAAATAAAAACAGGAAGATAAATTAAATTTAAAATGTTCTGAAAAGTTGCAAAAAGTTATAGGTATCATGTAAGGAAGGGAAAAAGAATATGGATCATGGGGGATGGCTCACATACAATTCGAATTTCAAAATTGGATTTTCCATTTCAAAGTTCATAATCTTTACATATCTTGTCTTACATTTAAATATTCTGTTTCAGATTACTCAGCAGTTAGAAGGTATCTGTTTACAAGTAATTGGAACAGTTCTACAACAGCATGTTTTAGGTAATTTTTTTTGTTCTAATAAATAATATAAACACATTCAACAATCTACTATTAATTTGATCAAAGTCACTCTTTGATCTGTTCCAGAATTCTATGAAGAAATCTTCTCCTTGGCTCACAGTCTGACCTGTCAGCAGGTCTCTGCACAGATGTGGCAGCTTCTGCCTCTGGTCTTTGAGGTATTTCAGCAGGACGGTTTTGATTACTTTACAGGTGAATACATTATGGCTTGTGGAGCTCATGTTACAAAGGGGAAATGATACGACATAAACTGAAATGCTAATGCATACCATTTTTTTTATTCTTATGAATATTGAGGTGGGAACATATATAACATTTGTAGCATTCTTTTTAAATACAGATATGATGCCACTGTTGCATAATTATGTGACTGTTAATACAGACACGCTTCTGTCTGATACAAAATACCTAGAAATGATCTACAGTATGTGTAAAAAGGTAGGTAACCCATTATATCTTCCTCGGAATAATAATGCATGCCTTTTAAAAACTAGGAAAAAAGAGATGTGGATATTATGTGTGCTATGATTTTAATTCATCTTCCAGAATAGATTTAAATGGTTGCAGTCAAATGTGCATAGTATATTATCTATGTCTAGTGATAAAGTCTATTTGCGTTCTGCACATAGACTATATTGCTCACATGCAATCTGCAACCAAAGAGCAACTTGAGATCATAGTACTGGCCTAATGATGTTGAAAGACAAATTTACCATTGACCAGCCTCCAAATTCTCAAACATAATGGTGCAAAATGAGGTAGAATTTTGAAACACCTTTGTTACTATTTTGTTAACTGCTGCACAAATAGTCCAGGTGTGCTGTCAATAACCCAAGCAGAGCTAAATGTTAGGAATCTCTTGGAAAGTTGGGCTTTTTAAAATCTGGTGGACAAGTCCTTTCCTTTAAACAAGTATGAGCCTGAGTTCTCATATATATTGTCTCATATACATACATACATGCTTTCATTTCTTTTGGTGATCGTTGCTATTAAAATGAACAGAGTGTCTGTTTTGATTGGAGATTTCTTGCACAGAATATGTTTCTGTGCAAGAGGATTTTTAGTCTGGAGCCAAATTCCAACATGGTAGATTAATTCAGTTTTCCCTTCTACCTTCCCCCATCCCCATGCATTATATGTAGTACATATAGTTCTCTACATATGATCGTAATGGAACTTGCCTATTATAGATGCAAGTGAAATAGTCTCATTTAATGATCTCCAGCCCTGTTCTCCTTGATACAACTGTTAGACATACTTTGGATCATTAAGCGGAGCATGGGGTATCCCAGGGGAAAGGCCTAGCACAAGCCCAGACCCATCTGCCCCACACTTCCCAATGCTTCCCCCACCCTCTGAGACACTTTGAGCTCCACTTCCCATATCTAGGTTCTCCACAGCCCTTGGGTCTGTCCCCCCATCCCCACAGGTCCCCTCAGGCTTCCCCCCCTTGATCAGGTCAAGTAGGGCTTAGATCTCTTCCTCACCCTTCATTGGCCATTGCACACTTACAGTACCTTTTGATTATTTCTGGAGTTTTCCTCAGCATTGCACAGATCACTTTATGGAAGCAAAATGAATGGTTCCTGGGCCATGTGGCACCTTCCATTAAGTGTATAAAACTGGCAAGTGACATTCAGATCTTTTACTGGTTTTTATTTGTGGAGTCTTAACTGAATTTGGCTTTGAAAGTGTGAAATATTCCATTTTAAAAAAAAACAAGTACACTTTTTCATATAAGTATGTAAAAAGATTTAATCATTCATATATATTGATGAAAGCTAGAGATGACAACATTTTTATAAAGCTGAATTTATTATGAGTACCAAAATTTATAGTTCATGTATTTGCTAGGTCCTTACAGGTGTAGCAGGAGAAGATGCAGAATGTCATGCAGCAAAACTATTAGAAGTTATCATTTTGCAGTGTAAAGGCCGTGGAATCGATCAGGTAAGTTAAATAATGTGTCTTCAGAAATCTGTGAAGGAAGCCATACTGTCGAGATGGTCAATTACTTCCCATCTGTATGTAAATAAACAGTCATAATAAATACATGTCCTCTAAATATAGCAATATTATAACAGTCTGAGGTTTCTGTTTTATTCCTGTTCATTTGAAAAGAAAACATCAAGTTTTCAATATAAATAAATAAGAAAGAATTTTAAAAAGCTTGTTCCATCAAGAAGAAATATGGGCATAATGGGTATTTGAATTTTAAAAAAACCCTACAAGGTAACATTTTTTCATATAACTTGATTTTCAAAAGAATTACAAAATTAAAAAATAAACAGGAAAGTAAGCTTTCTTTAAAAAAAGTTCAGGATAAAAGAATAAAAAGGGAAAGGGAAAAAAAGGGTTAAAAAGTCTTCTGACTTTCTTTGGTACAGATATAGATTAAAAGAATATATGAAAGTGTTATTCTAAGGTTAACAGTTGTCTACATTGCTTCCATAGTCCCATATAATTCTAATCATCAAATCCAAAAATCAACTTTTCATTTCTTTCAGTTTCTCACAAAAAGTCCTAAAGTGGTATCCAAGTAGAAATAACATTTGTCTTAAGTTGTTAAGTGAATTTTGCTCCATTTTATGCCCTTTCTTGGCAGTTATTAAGTGAATTGCTAGTTGTTAAGTCACTAACACAGATCTTAAGTGAATCAAGTGGCTGCCAAGTTTCTTCATAAAATCCTTAAAAAGTTTGCTTGTCAGAAGGTAGCAAAATGGGTTCACATAATCATATGCAGGACACTGCAACCTTCAGAAATATGAGCCAGTTGCCAAGTGTCCGAATTTTGATCACATGACCATGGAGATGCAACAGCAGTTATAAGTATGAAAAACTGACACAAGTCCCTTTTTTCAGTGGCATTATCAAAACACTTTGATCTTGTGGAATCATATTTTTAACCAGCATCTTTGTTTTCTATTTATTAATTTTAAAGCCTTATCACATCAAAATCTTTTTAGTTTTCTCATCAAATTCACTCCTTCTCAGAGGCTCCTTATAAAATGAAAACTCAATTATTAGCAAAAGCTCTCAATTTAAGCATCTAGTTTTAATTTTTAGGCCCATTATCATCTTATCTTCTATAATATTTCTATAACTACAAAGACACCTCCTTCAGTATAGCTAGCATTTTCTCCTCCTGCAATGAATTGTTGACTGTTGCCGGGATCAAATTCTTTATTGCCTTTGGCAGTCAAGTAAGAAGGGCAACAAGTGGAGAACTAATATCACAAATAATTCTGGCAACTTCTTCGAGGTGTATAGGCTCAAAGGTCTTTCAAATGACTCCACATCCTCTGTCACCTCCTTAGACGTTGGCCATTTCGTTTCCAGCTCAAAAGGGAACATGAGTAATTCAACAGAATGATCAATGCTGCTGGATAGCGTTCTTTGCTCTTTGTCATATCCAGCTGAGGGAAGTATTTCATCAGCAATTGTGCTGGGTTTCCAACTAGCGCCCAGTTCAATTCTTTCAAACAAGTTGGCATTGACTACTTTTAATCATGCTTTAATTCTGTTATTTTTATTATTTTCTGGTAATATTTTCTGTACTATTTAAATCATGTTGATCACCATGATCATTTTACTTGGACAAAAAGATGGGATATAAATCAAATTAATATCCTCATCAACATCCCTTATTTGCTGTGGAGTCCTCTGCTTATGACAAAAATTGAGGCCAAAATTTCGGCTGCTAAGCCACACTTTCAATTGAGTGTGCCCCATTTTACCATTTTTCTTGTCACAGTTGTTAAGTGAATCTGGCTTCCCCATTGACTTTGCTTGTCAGAAGGTGATCACATGACCCCTGTACATTGCAATTGTCATAAATACATTGCCAAGTGTCTTGATTTTGATCACATGATGATGGGAATGTAGCATGTGTGGAAAATGGTCATAAGTCATTTTTTTGTGCCACTGTAACTTTGAACAGTCATTAAACAACTGTTATAAGTTTAGGACTATCTGTATTATCTCTGCTAATCCTAAGAAGAAATCTTGGAAGGGAGGGGAGATATTGAAAGAGCAGATCTGAGTAACTGCAGAAGTGTCTTCTGTTATACTAGAGCAAGCAAACCTTTTAGAGACTGAGTGTCCAAACTGCAAGGCGCACCGGAGACCCAAACACCAGCTGGTCGACGGGAGGCAGGGCATCACAACACCAGCAGCTCTGCAAGAGGCACTTTTTCTTTTGTGAGCTTCTGTTTCGTCATTTGCAGGGAAATTTCTGTTTCCCTGCAAACAATGGCAAGAAATGCCATAGAGAAACACGGTGGAGCTAAGCTGGAACGGTAGCACGCATCCCACAGAGAGGGCTCCGAGTGCCACAGGTTCGCCACCAATGTACTAGAGTTTAAAAGCTAAGAATTTAATACATGCATCGCACGATATGGATATTAAAAATCAAATTGTTTATCACTAGTGATGTGTTAATATTTGCCTCTGACTTTAGTAACATTTTCCCTCCGTCTCTTTAGTGTATACCATTGTTTGTGGAAGCTGCTTTAGAACGATTAACTAGAGAAGTTAAAACAAGCGAATTACGGACAATGTGCCTCCAGGTTGCCATAGCTGCTCTCTATTATAATCCTCATCTACTTCTGAATACCTTGGAAAATCTTCGTTTCCCCAATAATGTGGAACCTGTTACAAATCACTTCATTACACAGTGGCTTAATGATGTAGACTGTTTCTTGGGGTAAGATTGTTGTCTCTGGGATTATGGCTTTAATTCATTAAATTCTAATACAGAGAGAAGGGATTATATAGATACAATAGGTGCCTCTTTCATCTAGCTTCTTCAGGAAATGTGGGCTAGATCTATATGAAAAAAAATAACAAGGTCTGTTGGGCATGCACATTGATCTCTTCAGCCATGCCCTTTGTAAATATCTCAGGTAGAATGTGTGGCATCTTTCCTAAAACCAAAAGTAATATGATGTTTTCTTTCTTATTGCAGACTTCATGACAGAAAAATGTGTGTGCTAGGCCTGTGTGCATTGATTGATTTGGAGCACGTACCACAGGTTTTAAATCAGGTTTCGGGTCAGATCTTGCCAGCTTTCATACTTTTATTTAATGGGTTAAAAAGAGCATATGCTTGTCATGCTGAACATGAAAATGACAGTGATGATGACGATGATGAAGCAGAGGAAGATGAAGAAGCAGGTAATGCAGTGGTCTTTCCTGTAGAGCTGATCAGCAACGTTACTGATGTAACTGTAGAAAAAATTTCAGGAAATTTTTTGTGTGTCTTGTGGTTTTTCTTGTGTTTATTTCATCTTTGCCTTTTAAATGGACTGAAATATTTATGTACATCCCGTTTTTCATACAGTACTCTATTCTCTGTGTTCTGTTTGGTTCTCTTACATATGAATAATTGGAACTTTGCCATGTCTAAGAATATGGAAAAACTACCATTGCTAGAATTTCTCTGTGAAGTGTTTCATTTTCTTCTCTGGACAGAAATGACTTGGCTGTTCATGGACTTAATGTTTTTTTTAATTTAATTTTTCAAATTAGAAATATTTTCATTTGGAAGATTAATTTCAGAAAAGCAGAATGGAGGGGTTGTGGTGGAAAAATCAAAATGAAAATTTAGTATGGTCCAGGAAATATTTCATTTTCTGGAACTGTTTGACCCTAGACTATAGGTATTGATTACATATACCTAGTCATACTTTTTGTGCTCTTCAATTTGTTCTAATATTTTTTATTTTTGAAAATAAAACTAAGCAGACTTACACTGTTGAATCATTGGCCCAATTCATTTAATGTTCTTTTGTTGTTATATTTGGTTTGCAGTTATCGTTTGATAGCTGAGTAGTATAGTATTGTATGGTTAAATTTGTGTTCTTAATCTAGTGTATTAAAGACCATGTGATTTTAAAAAAAGTGGAATTTTATGCACTACAAATAATGGAATAATTAAAAGAGAAGAGTCTAGATGAAATTTTGGGGCACTCTTAAAACCGTTTGTTTGGTTACAGAAGAACTTGGAAGTGATGAAGATGATATCGATGAAGATGGTCAAGAGTATTTAGAAATTTTGGCAAAACAGGCTGGAGAAGATGGAGATGATGAGGATTGGGAAGATGATGATGCTGAAGAGACAGCACTGGAGGGATATTCAACTATTATTGATGACGAAGATAACCCTGTTGATGAATATCAAATATTTAAAGCAATTTTTCAGAGTAAGAGCTGCCATAGTTTTCATTGCAAATCTGTATTCCCATGTATGCTGAAATATGTTATTATCAATGTGTTGTGCTTGCATGTGTTGTATGGGAACTCGGGATGCATGTAATTTGAAAAGAGGAGGCATTCAAGGAATTTGGAAAGCTATAGCCTAAACATTCAGCAAATCTGAAATGAGTCAAGTTTGATGGAAGTTAATAATTTAGCAGAATTATTAGTAGATACTTCACTTTTTATTGTAAAAAAATCTATCAGAGATAAACATTTAGGTTATCTTTGCTAGAGCAAATGTTTATTACAATAGCAAATTGTTCTTACAGTGTCAGATTACTGGTTGTGTTTCCCTATGGAGATAGTTAGGCAGAAAAGTATAAATGACATTGGAAGGAAAAGGACATTGGAACAACATTGGATTTTTCAACTTTGGTAAGAAAAACTTTAGCAGTCAGGGAAGTAAGATATGTGTACATATAAAAATAGAAACAAGTAGAAAAGATATAGAAAAACATTTTCTGCTCAGCAAAATTGAATAACAACTCTTACCTAATATTTCTCTGGTGATAATATTTTGCTTGAATTTTTTTCTGACATGTCAAAGAATAGAAAATAATTTCAAATAATTTCTAGTGATGATATACATTGTATTATTTCTAGTTAACAATTGTAGACACACTCCACCTAACAATTAAATAGATTTTGATTGTACTGTGTTATAAAGTCAAATTTCAGTTGCACATTAATATTTCATAATTTCATAATACATTGAAAAAGGAAAAAGGTTACTCAAAACATATATAAAAATAAGTTTTATTAGATTGATGCATTTAATTATACATTATTTCACCATAGAGTTAAAGACTGTATAATTAATATTTATTTATAAAATTTCTCAATAAAAATAATCCCAAAGCAGGATATTTAATTATAACAGCAAAAGCAAAATTAGAACACCAACAAGAAAGCTAAGAACAGACTAAGATCTACCAACAGTAATTAAGAAGCATCTAAAAATAGTGAGTTAAGATTGATTTGCATAGAACTTTTCAAATGATTACTATATATCTATATATTTTGCAGCACTTCAGAATCGTAACCCAGTATGGTATCAAGCATTGACACGTGGTCTTAATGAAGATCAAAGAAAACAATTACAGGACATAGCAACTTTAGCAGATCAGCGAAGAGCTGCTCATGGTATGCATTTTAATTGAATTTTACATGACTATATTAAGTTCGTGTCATTAGTATTTTGATAAGGGATATTTTCACCCTGAAAAGCTTCGTCTTACCTCCTCTTATAATTAGAAAAATCTTAATCACCAAAGTTGATCAGTTAGCTATGTAGCCTGAGGAAGTTGTAGTTAGCATCATTAGCAGTGATTTGCTGACAGTCAACATGATCAGCTGATTGCCAAGAACACAGGCACAGCAAGATCCAAGCCTTAAGGCTACATTGAGGACATGTGAATCTGACATGCCTGCCTTCTGTCCATTGCTAAAATGGCAGTAGCAAATTGATAAATGCTATACAGTATGATATGTTAGAAAAGAGGGAGAACATACTAGAAACAGCAGGAAACATACTAGATACAAAGTTCATCCCAGTAGACATCCCAGAATCTTAAGAACATGGCCCTGTTCAGTCTGAATTACTCAGATCATGAGAATCTTGCTATTCCACCAAAACAAACTATATAATACTACCCAGTTTATGGGGAGCTAGTCATCTGTACTGGACAGAACCTTGTTAGCTATGTTTGGCCATTCCACTGCTTTTGTGTACCCAGCAAAACCCCTTATCTTGCAAGGAACATTGCAAAATCACAGGATATCAGACTCCTGGTACCTGTGGGATTCTGGCTGAGAAGGCTTTAGAGAATGACTATGCAGTGTAGACAATCACCCCATAATCTGTTTAATACTGTCTTATTTCTATAATATGTAACCTAAGACATTCAACTAGAAGCTGCCTATCCAGTAACTGCTGGCATAAAGGGATGGGTTGTAACTCGTTTGTAAAGGTTCTAACTGGTTGCAGAAAGTTCCAGGTGCAATTGTAAGTAGCTCTAGTTTACAAAATAATGTATGAGATTTCTGAATGAAACCCTGGAGAGTTGTTACCTGTCAAAGTACATATTGCTATCCATACCATTCTTCAGGAAGTCATTCTTGCACTTCAAAGGTTTGTGGTTCTCTGCTTAGCTGTTACATTCAGTTTCCAACGAGGACCCCTTTGAAGTACTTGCCAGGTAAGCAGTAAACTTTCAGATTTTGCATAGTATCTGAACTATGAGAGTTCTGGCAGGTGAATCAGGAGATTGCTGCAAATACTTTGCACTTTGGGATTTATCTTCTTGACGGGAACAGTTTCCCCATATCTGTTATCCTTATCATGTACTATTTCCTCAGACATGTACGCCTCCTTTCATTGCCAGTCATATATCACTTTCTGTCATGGGACTTGTCCTTCAGGCCCAAACAAGGGTTCCTGTTGGACCCATCAGACATATCCCATTAACACCTGCATTTTTGAAATAAACTCCTTGGTGGGGTCAGCCACATATGCAGCTCAAATTCTGTAAATAATTATATTTTCAATAATACTACGTGGTTTGCAACAAAATAAACTGATGGGATTAAAATGTACATCTTCACTCTCAATTATTTATAGATGAGGATGTCTGAAGACATTTTTCTTAAAAACATTGTAGACACAGTAACAGCTTAAAATCTATTTCAATTTTTGGGAAGAAATCTTTTTGTTTTAATCAAATTTCTATATTGTTCATCACACATGTGACTATGATTTTGATTTTCTTTTAAATCGGCACTTTTTTGAACCAGCCAGCATTAATACAATGAGTATGGTAACGTTACGGTTTTTACTTGTTTCTGGCTGGAAAAGTATATATATTATTCATTCTTCTGCTTGTTATTTTATAGAATACTTTTTTTAAAATATGCAGTTGTAAAGAACTGATTTTTGAGGCTCTCTTTAGGTATTTTCAATATTAGAACTTTTTGTTGATTTTGAATAATTTATTTTACAGAAACAATTTGTGACACTAAAGAATTTTCTCTTCTCTTCTAGAATCCAAAATGATTGAAAAACATGGTGGATATAAATTCAGTGCTCCAGTTGTGCCAAGTTCATTTAATTTTGGTGGTCCAGCCCCAGGAATGAATTGAATTATCACTACTTTTCTTCCTACTGTGTGATTGTAGTGAAGAGCTTGTGTTCCTCCCAATATAGTGGTTCCAGAACTGGTTCATGTTATCTACAGCTCACGCTAAATGAATTGGTAGATTGAATATTTTAAAAAGAAAAAACAACCCAGAAGTGGGACTTGATCATGCAACCTAATACTGGAAAGAAGGTTTTATGAAGATAGGAAGAACCTGAAACTTGAGCTTCAAATGACACACTGTGGATATTGGAAATCAAGAGGAGATGTCTTGAAGGCAGCTTCCTTTCTATGAAGAAAATAGGCATTGGCTGCAGGACTGTTGGAAAGGTCTCATTTACAGTACACAAGCTTGAAGGCCAATTTAATTTTTACAACTGTGGGACTGAGTATTTGCCCAATTTTCATTTTTTCCATCCCCAATGGGTATCTATTCTTTTAATGTACATAAAGGCAATTGGATGGCCTTACTTAACATTTCATTATTTCCATTTATCAAGATTGTTCATATGTAGAATATCGGACACTTATTGTAGCACTACATAACTGATAAAATCTGTAAATGATTTAGCACTTTCATATTGAAACAAGCCTGCTAGCCTATGTACAAAATTAGCAAAATGTTTGTTTATAAAAAAAAAAGGATGTTCTGGGGAAAAATTCAGGTTATTAATTTAAAACTAGCAGTTTTGTACCTGGTGAACTGTGGTGCAGCTACCACTGGTTGTGACTTGAATTTGATATGTAAAGAAGGGGCTAGTGGTATTTCATTGCTGCTAAAAAAGAAAAAAAATGGAAACACTCTGTGTCCTTTGTTTTTTTTCTTAAAGCTGTCATTGTACAAATGGAAAATTGAAAATAGAAATCTTCATGTTTAAATGCTGAGTGGAAATTCATTTTCTCAGCAACATGAAAGCTGACATGAAGTTCTGCTTTTCCAGGAGTGTATTTTGATGCGTGGTGAAACATCTACATAGGCAATCTATTAAATATATAATTTGCCTAACTTGGGCTAGAGTTGATTAAAGTTTTATTCCCATATATGGGAATATGGTCAGAATTTATTACATTTCAAGGATCTCCTCTATGTCCCTTCCCACTTTAGGATGCTCAAAATCCAGGATTTTTTTACCTGATCCATTTAGAACAGTGGTCAAGTTTATGCAGCTGTCTATTAATTGAGAATTAAATAAATCTTGTCAGTAATGCAGCCTCTTCATGCAGCATTTAAACTATTCTTAACCATAGATTTCTATTTGAAGATAAGGTCCTTTGATTATCAGTTTGGAAAAAGTCAGAATCCTAACTTAATTTGAAATTTAAGGTATTGTCATAATACAAGCCCTTGACCTGAAAATAAGGATCTGTGGTCAGAGACTTCTAGCCATGAAAGGGTTGCACTTCAGAAAAAGTCTCATTGATATTTTGAGTTAAGAAACTTAGATATGGTCATCTAGACATGGTCTCAGGGTTACCAAGTCCCATCTTTGAAGCAACAGTTTTATCATTAATGTCAGGTGATATATAATAGTTAGCATTTTAGCTACACTCTAGAAGACTTCTTCCTGCTGGGACCACTATTGAAGAGTGACTTGGTGAAGAAGGGAACATCAAATAATGTGACTGGGCTGGATTAGTGCCCAATCTACAACATAAATACGTAAATCATAGATGCTGAGTTTCTGATCTTGCAATAAGATCATTGGTGTCAAATCTTTTAAGCAAAATGTTTTATTTCTCCTGGCTGTTTTTATATTAATGGTCATCTGCTGTTATAACTGGTATTGAACAAGCTACCTTAATTTAAATGTAAGCCTCCAAAATTTTAAAGACAGGTTAAATGAACTGAATTTATATATATAAAAATAAAACTGAAATGAAACATATATATTATGATATTCAAAAATGCAATCTTCAGAAAACCAATTTGTGTGATGAGTATTTGTTTTCTATGTATTAGTGGGGGCAGACTGCTTGGCGTGTTGATTTCTAGTGGACTATCTACCTCTCAATTGTCTCAAGCTTGATACAAGAGCCCTTATACTGTTTTTGACTGAATAGATTCAGTTAGTGGCTAGAGGAGCATTTCCCATTCAATTTTGGGTAGATTTAAAGTGAGTTCTTGTATCTGTCTGTAACTATTTTTATGCTGTTCTGTTTTCTGCATTTTATGTCATTGGACAGACTTTGTTTTTCCCCCCAGGTATTAAACATGTCTTACTATAGTTGTAGATTTTTCTTAGTTCAGGCAAAATTAAAATACACATATTAGAATAGGACAGTGTGAGTTCTCAGAAAGTTTTTGAACCTAATCTTAAAAATAAACATTAGAAACATTAATTTATGAATATTTTAAATAGTAGATTGAATTTTTAGTATAAATTTTATATTAAAAATGAACAATTGTTCAATACTAGTTGCACAGAACAGTAAAAATTATAAATCACCATGTCTAAAGCATTGTAAATAGGGAAGTTTTACTTCAGGAAAAGTAAATCCCTATTTTTTTGCTGGCCTATCTGTATGTTTATCACTTTAGCATTATATACCTAAGATTTTACAATGGTTTATAATTAAAACCACTTTGAAGCACTCGCTGGGTAAGCAGTAAACTTTCAGATCTCTCTTAAAATGCTGTGCCATTTTCAGTAATAATTACTGTATAAACTGAATTTTACAAATGGTTATATACTATGATAAATCACAATTGAATTTCCTTTCTAGATGTTCTTTAATAAAGGCTAAAATGAATGAAGTTTATTCCTCACAGACAACATGTACTTATGTTAGGGCACATAAATGCTATCTGAAAGGATACAATCCAGAAAGAAGCTTCTAGCTTTTATTCTTTGTGATACTTAAACTTGGATAGTCAAAAAGTGCTACTTGCAGATTTTACAAAATTTGGCAAGTCATATTTAGAATATCATAATTTAGAATATAATTTATGAACTTCAACACTTTCTCCAAGTGGTATTTTTACTATGCCTACATTTTTAAAAATATACAAAGTAGTTCAATGAGGACTATACTCATTTGACCACATTTATAAAAATTGCATGAAAGATGATGGATGGAATGGACAAAGTGTTTCATGTCTACACAAGATATGCACTGAGAAATAAATTACCAAGAAAAATTCATATTAGATTCACTAAAAACTATTAAAACACAGATACTGCAAATGGTAAGACAAAATGTTAAAATATAAAGAAATTGTGAGAGATGAGAATATTTTTGACCAAAGAATTACTTAAATTTTTTTTATTTAATATTCCTACCCTGTGGAAAAGATGGTCTGAACAGAAAATAAGTGATATTGGTCATTAAAAACTTATATTCTTGTGGATTTGGAAGTAAAATCTCAGCTGGACTAAGTCATTACTGATAATTCCTTTAATATACAGAAAGTGCAAATGACTGCAAACAGAAAAGGAGGATCTCTGAAAGTCAGCCTTAGTTATATGCTAATATTTTTGTCACACCTTTCATTCCTAGCAATTTTTGTTTCCCCCTTTGTTTTTCCACTCAGTTTTCATCTTGTTCATCTTTATTTTTCTTAATGGTTCTGATATTAGAGAGATAAATGTTAATATTCAGAATGATTTCTTGTGCAGATAGATCATTTTATAAATGATTGCCCTATTTTAATCCATTAATTATAACAGTAGTTAAGTACTACCATTTTAGCCCTGATAACTTTTTTAGGATATGCTGTACTCCAAATGCAAGATATACTTATTGTGGAAGAGGTAATCTGAAAAAAACCCTGATAAAAACCAAAACTAAATCTCAGGTTGCCAATATGTGGAGGATGGAAAGTCACATTTTTATATTTTTTCTTTTCGGGTGCAGGGATTACTTTAAATTCAGTCATCTTTAAAATGCTCATATTTTCTTAAGATCTTCATTGATATACTTAAGACTTCAAATTAAAGCAATCAGTTCTAAATGGTCACTAGGCAAAAAATAGTAACTTAAGATGCAAGAAGCAACAATAACTGGAGAGACAAATGTGGGGTAGTTAAATTAGTATTTTTAACTTGGCATTTTATCCAATATAGTTGCAGAAATTTCAGAATTTGCACGCAGTTACTATGCATAGCATGGGAAAAATACTATTAATAAAAAAGCTTTCTAGTGATGCAGTAATTAATATAAGCTAAAATAGTAAACAGTTGCAGTTTTTGTCACCACTAATTTTTCTCACATTAATAGCTCTTAAATAAAATAGCTCTTAAATAAAAAGCACCACCTATATTTTCATATTTTATAATACAGTACTTTCTTATTAAATGCACACTGTACTTACAGGTTAGTGATCTTCAGTGTATTTGTGAAGAGTACAATAACTTGTACTGGCATCTGTTGTACTGAATTGTATCAAATCAACAATTCTCTTTCAATTAAAATAGTTGCAGTGTTAGTTTACTATGAAGCAATGTTTTTGGAGACCAAGGAATAAAGAATAAGGCAGAGAAAGTATAGAAAAGATTGTCAGCATTCTTTTGTAAGCTATTCCAGGAATGTCATGTCATTATGAGGATGAACCCATCAGAAATGTAATTAGACAATAAGTACCTACATAAATGACAGATGGCTAATAATACTTATGTCATGTTTTAATTACCAATTGCTGTTCAAACAAACAAGATAATTGCAGCTCTTTTACCCATTTCTTAAGGATCATGGGGATTCCTCTTCAGAATCATATCGTTCTCCCTACTTGCTTCATCTGTGTAATATCCGGAGATTCTTGCACACTTGTTTATTTTTGTTTTTTGTGACCTTTCGCATCTTAATTGGGAGAATTGGGAAGTCTAAAGACTATCTAAAGCAGTGTTTCTCAACTTGTTTGGACTTCAACTCCCAGAATTCCCCACCCAGCCTTGCTGGCTAGGGAATTCTGGGAGTTGAAGTCCAAACATCTTAAAATCGCCAAGGTTGAGAAACAGTGCTCTAAAGCTTTACAGCTGCAAAAAGAATGAGAAAACATGCTACCTGCTCGCTAAATTAGCTATAATCATTCTGAATTGGAAATCAGAACGAGCCCATTCGGAGATTTATTCAACCGGCCAACTAATTTAATCTCAATATTTCAAACTTCTTCCTATGAGACTAAAGCCTTAACATTCAAATTGTAATTACTTTTTTGTCGAAAATCACTCTAAGATAATTCAGAACTATCATAACCCATGTGAAGAACGACATCGAAAATTCTATGTTAAGTTGGTCGGTAGTAAATAGAAGTGATTTCCTCTAGCGATACCTTCTTTCGTCGCGGTGCTGACAAGAGAAAGCCTTCCCACCCAAAAAAATAAAAACTTGAGCATTGAACGACCAAGTCCCAAGGTGACTAGCAAGATGGTCATTACAAAAACAACAAAAGCAACAAACAGGAACTTCCTTTTCACCTTCCATTCTATCAAGCCTTTCTAATCACAAAGCTGTTCAAACAGTTCGCTTCAAACAGTAGCATTAAGATTCCCCTCATGGGGAAAGCCGGAGAAGGGGGGGGGAGGGGAGGCTTAAAATGGCGCCCGTCCCTTTTTCCCTCACTGACGCATTACAGCCTCGCCCGACGTGATATAAAATGGTTGCTGCGACGGCCCCGAACTCGGCATAGTCGAGTACCGTGTAAGCGTGGAGGGCGGTCCCACGGGCCGATTACCAATAGATGGTGCCATCTAAAGCTAAAATGCCCAATGGCGACTATGGGCGGAGTTTGGAATCGCCAAGTGGCCAATGAGAACCAAAACAACTGCTGGTGGCTGGGCCTCCCCGCGCGGCTCTGGGCGGTGCTGGGATAGGCGGGAGGGCGCTGAGACGGCCGTTTCCTGTCCTGGTGCATGGTGGTCGGACGGAGGAATTGTTGGACAATTTCTCAGCGAGGTTCGGATATAAATGTGTTTTTACCCAGTGTGCCTTATTCTAACCGCCGCCATCTCCGACTGGGATGCTTCACTCTCGGGTTTGGTCTGGCCTAATCCCTTTGCGGCGATGTTCCACAGAGGGAAATGTGTGAGAAAACGGGGAGTCGCCCGAGGATCGCGGCTCATATTAATAATAAAGCCGAGGCGTTGCCGCCGCCCGCCCGTTCCTTCTCTCCCCCCCCCCCACTTCCTTCATATTCCCGCCTTCTGGGTTTCCCTGGCTCCAGGTCATTTCTCCTGCGATGTATTTGTCTCAAGTGGGTGGGGGAATCGCAGCATGAAGTACCCATTCGGGGTCTTCGGGGCTGTAGGCAAAGCGGAATCGGGCGGCGTGCTCGGAATGACTTCCAGGGGAGTGTGCTCTCGGAAGCTTTCTCTTTAAGGGCTGCGTCACTGGAGAAAGTTCGTATTGTATAGCCCTTGCGAGCCATGACAGAAAAAGGTGGTCTTGAAGCATTTTTGTTCTCCGACATCGATTCCCCAGCCGAAGGGGTCTCAAAACGTCACCGTCGCCCCTTGCTCCCTAGTGAATTCACCTACGCCGTGCTTTATAAAGCAAAAAGCAGCGGAACCATTTTTTGACAAAACCTCGTATATGAACGAGCGAGCGGTCATCTGAAGCTGGAAGGATCGGAAAGGGGAGATTCCAAATCAGGGGTGTGCGACAAACTTGTGTGTCGATCTGTCGTCTGAACGCTTTACCCGTTATTTAAGGACGTGCACGACACGTTTTTTCCCCCTTTCTGATTACAATACGCAAATACGACGGATGGAAGAAGTTCTGCGTACATGATTCTCAACAGGCCCGTTTTGGATGAGGAGGGTTTTAGTATGTTTTTTTAGATATAAGAAAATAAGTTTTCTTATTGTGGGTCCTACTATTATTATTTTCTAATTCGCATTTCATTGTACAAACTCCTAAAGCGAAGATAAGATTCCTGTGTCTGTCACATCCATCATATGCCCATCAACCAACAAAAATGCTAGATCTGGTTGGCAGGTGTTGGTTGGACTGTAGAAAGCAATTTCACTTTTATTCATGAAACAAAATAATTTCACAATAATTTGGATGTACTTTTAAAAACTCAATACTTTACTTGCTACATTTAATATAATATTTTTGCCATCTTGCAATAAATCACATTTCCAGTTGTCCCATAAAACATGCATTGATATCTCTGTAAATGTTTATAAAGTATACATGTATGATATCAAGAAAATACATTTTCCCATTAATTTTAGAATATGATTTGTAAATCTTATTTAAGAAAAATAATAGTGGGTTCTAAACTTACTTAAATCATATATGTAGTTCTAACGTAGGGATACAGTTAAGATGTGCAATATAGAAAACAGCAAGCCGCATATAAATGTCAATTTTTTAAAAGGAATTTATCTGCCCACTTAAGGGAAGATCAAAAATCTAAGGTCAAGAAGGCTTAATTGCAAATATTAGTGAGACTTAGACTAAATATGCTTTAATCAAAATAGATTTATGTAGAAAATAATACTTTAATCTAGAAGGAACAAGATTGATAAAAATAGATTTGTTCATCTAATGATCATAATTACAACTTTTTAATTTTATGAAGCAGCTAGAGACTTGAAGAATTCCCTGGAATGGGAAGAGTCTGTTTACAGATGTATGCATCTGTATGAGTCTGTTTACAGATGTATGCATCTAAATTTAATTCCAATCCACTGAATTAGAAAATCATATAGACCTGAGGCATGCTTCTAAAGCCTCATACCCAGTTCATTATTTCTTTTTTTAAACTCAGTTTTTATGACATGTTTTATTGATTATTCCTACAAATTTAAGGAAACTTTTTCAATAAACACAGTTCTGATAAGTAAGCTGTGTCCTTAATGTTACTGTTTCATTTATAGCAGTGATTCTTAAAGGGTGTTCCTAGGATCCTGGGTATCCCCCAAGACGCTCTCAGGACCACAAGATCAAAATTATTTGCCAACCTATGTTGAAAAATAATGCAATATTAAAAGCCCATCAAGCAATTCTTAGAAGTGGTACCAACAAATAGCAATAGCACTTAGACTTTATACACAGCTTCACAGTGTTTTACAGCCCTCTCGAAGAGGTTTACAAAGTCAGCATATCCCCAACAATCTGGTTCCTCATTTTACCAATCTTGGAAGAATGGAAGACTGAGTCAACCTTGAGCCTGGTAAACTTCGAACTGCAACTGGCAGTCAGCAGAAGTAACCACAGTACTGCATTCTAATCACCATGGCTCTTATGCGTGAATGCATTAAAATACATCAGTTTTAATTTTTAATACATGAAATTGATCATTATACTCCATACAAACAAATCTCTTCAGGTCCTCCATAAGTTTTAAAAGTGAGAAGGGGTCCTGAGGAAAAAAACTTCAAAAAAATTATTTATAGCTATAGTTAGATACAACCCTCAAAGTTGCTTGAGTGCTATTGTGTAAGATAATCAACCTCAAATCTTTCTATCTAATGTTCCTTCTTGTTAAATCATAGTTTAATTATTATAGACTCAAGCAAGTTGGAATATCAAAAGACCCAGGTGTCAAGGAGCAGTGCTTTGGGTTCATTTTCAAGAAGATAATTTTGAACCCAGGGGTACAAAAACAGCATCTGTAATTTTAATTACCTGTGTCTTCATTGGATCACAGGATTCTTCTCTAAACCTAAAACAATTATGTTGTTCTGGGAGATAGTGCCTAACTGTTCTAGTGTGAGTTCTTTACGAGTTTTATTCTTGCAGAAGTTTACTAAGAGGTATTTTTCCCATATGTATACTAGAGCTTTTGATAAGTTAATTGGGTTATATCTAAATCTAGAACAACCATTCTCTGAATGGAAAATTTCATGTCTAGAAGGAACTGGAATCCAGCAGAGGCTCGTGCTAAGGTGGTAATGGGGAAGAGCTAT
Source organism: Myanophis thanlyinensis (assembly GCA_017656035.1). NCBI lineage: Eukaryota > Metazoa > Chordata > Lepidosauria > Squamata > Homalopsidae > Myanophis > Myanophis thanlyinensis. The sequence continues at coordinate 14,643 of JAEANM010000141.1, read as the reverse complement.
TTTGCCCTTTCTTGTGGACAGGTAAACAACAGGTAGAAATCATTGGAACCATCTCATTTAGCTGTTCTAATTAAAACTGATCTCAATCCTTGGATAATTGATTCAGATCTATGTTTAAGCATATATAATTGCTTTCATTTCATCTTACATTCTGAAGAAAATAAGGCTAATGTGAAATTTATGATGTGAGCCTAGAAATCAAGTTTCATTCTGATCAGTCTTAAATATCAAGGGAGAGAAAGCTATTATGATGTAATTAACTTGAGGAAACATTGCCATTCTGAAATGTCAACCTAATTAATTCAATATTATTTTCATCAGAGGAAGTAGATTAAGTTTCCTGCAACACTAGTTTGGACTGCATGTTACTCTCCCAGGTCTTTATTTTGCTATTGTGAGGTACAGCCTTTATATATAAGCCTTTATATTTTTTCCTTAAAAGTGTTTGTGCATTCACCCAAGTGTTGCTCCTGTAGATGAAGATCATTACATTATATTACTCTTAGAGGGGAAGAGAACTTAATGGAGAACTGAATTTATAATACTTACATTCTATATTACAATACGAAACATATTGAAGAAGTATTTGCTCTTAGATGTGGAGGATACTAACCATCAATATATTGGATCCTGAAAATTTTTTGAAATTTTTTTTCTGCCAATAACCCACCTTACAAGATGAGGATTTTCCATTAGAACAGCAACTGAGCTTTGATTGTACAGGTAGTCCTCGACTTACAACTATTTGTTTAGTGACTGAAGTTACAATGGCAGTGAAAAAAGTGAGTTATATGACCGATTTTCACACTTAACAACCATTGCAGCATCCCCATGGCCACATGATCAAAATTTGGGTGCTTGGTAACTGGCATGTATTTATGACACTTTCAGTATCCTGGGGGTTCATGATCACTTTTAGCTGTCTTCTAATAGGCAGAGTCAATGGGGAAGCCAGATTCTTTTAATAACCATGTTACTAACTTTTAACAACTGCAGTGATTCGCTTAACAACTGCGGCAAGAAGGATCTTAAAATGGGGCAAAACTCACTTAACCAACTGTCTTGCTTAACAGTGGAAATTTTGATCTCAATTGTACTAAATTGATATCTATATGCCTATTTAATTGGAAGTAATAATCATTGAGAAACACGAAAATTTTCTAAGAATGTAGGAATTGACTGGAAACTTAACAACATAAGCAAATATATTTAGAAATACCTTTTAATTTAGTGATATCTATTTCTGAGTTGTTCTGGACTGTCAGTAACTGCTTCATTGAGTCCCTGTAAATTCATGCTTCTGTCATTGTGATAGAATATAGCTGGTTGTCTTCTGTTAGACTTTAGTTTTTTTCCCCCAAGTATCAGGTGGTCTTCAATTACTCTGCACTTTCCTTCATTTTTAGTTCTAGTGAATAATCTGTGTACATTACACAGATTATTCACTAGATGAACTAAAAATGAATGAAAGCTTAAATATTTTGGTTTATTTCTACAGTTAAAGGTATTCTCAATTTTCTTCAGTACCACAGTTCAAAGGTAGCAATTTTTCTGAAGCTGCAGTTTTCATATTTTTTTATAACATTGTTTGGGTCACAATTTTCCCAACTGCAATCATCAAAAAATACTGACGAGAGGATTCGGGTGCTGAAGATAATTGAGAATATTTTGGACTGGAGAAGTATCTTTGTTGTCAGTGTAACAAAACTACTTTTTTGTACCTAAGAAAATAAAGTTTATCTTTTTTATTTAGATAAAGTACTTCCATTCGCAAAAGATAGCATAACGAAAGCTGTTATGGAAATATATAAAATTGAGTATGGGAAGAATCAAAATTCATCCAAATTTAATGAATGAATTATGGATGGGATTTCCTGCTTCTGAAATCTGCTCATAAGCTCCTGTGGAGCACCTGTGCACAGAAAAAGGTGGGATTTATTATAATGCCAGATGCTACTCTGTCCATAGGCAAACACATTTGGATATAATCAAATGGGTTGATTTAAATATTAAGCAGTTTCTGTAACAATTAAATTAGCTTCATTCTGAACTTATTTAATAGTTCAAAAGTAATTTTCTCATACAGTGTCATAGTTGTAGGCATAGATGGTTTTAAAGAGAAATGAACAAATTCATGGAATCCATGAAGCCATTATAGCTAAATGGAGCTCCCATTTCAGAAGCAATACATCATTGGATAACATTTTTCTTAAGGGAAAAAAGCAATAAGTAACTATTCATTCTCTGCTTCTGCAAATACCTGATTAGACTCAAAAAGAAATGGTGTTTTTCTTTTTTTGTGGGCGGGTGTCAATCTGATCTTTATTATTCATTTGTAAACAACTCAAGGTGGTGAAGGTATCTAATATTCTTATTTTTCCCCTCAACAAGAGCCCTGTGAAATCCATTGAACTAAGAAAAAAACAACTGGCCCAAAGTCACCCAACCAGTTTTCATACCTGAGGCAGTCCATATCTCCTAGTTTCCAGCCAAGTGCCTTAACCATTAGACCAAACTGCCTCATTTTTGCCTCTTTTTCATGCAACAGAGCTTTTATCTTGAAAAATTCATGTGGTATAGTTGAGACAACTTTCTCTTTGAAAATGTACTTGGTACATTTTGAATTTCAATTTTAATGATACAAATTAATATAAACTAAGCTGAATTTAAGAAAAAAATTATGATCTGTTGTCAAATTAATTAGAATTAAGAATTAAAATGCTCTTATGCATTGATTCTGGTAATCTTATGCACACATACAATATACCAAAACATACTTCTGAGTTTTGATTATATTTAAAATTGTAATTTTAAATGTAAAGGTACTTTTTTTTTTGCAAGCTCCTCTGTTACTGTAAATGGGCTGTTGCAGAATGGGAGCATACTGTAGTTACCCTGATGCTCCTTGATTCTATTATTGGATTTATAATTGTATACAAGCCAGGATTTGTTTCATGAATTTATTGTTTTTCAATTTTCCCTATCCATATTGCTTAAAATAAATAAATGAATGAAGGGAGGGAGGAAGAAATAATTAAATAAATAATTTTTAAAAAATAGGAATCACAGTGACAGTACAGGGACGTTGCACAGACAACATGGAATATGAAATTATCCTAGGATGGCTAAGGCAGCAGGAGCTAAAATAGCATATACAGAGAAACAGATAAAAAGCTAAAAATACATGCTGATTTTGAGGAGCATATATGAGAAGAATTAGTAGCCAAAGGTACTGTGCCTGCTCATGTTAACCCATTGTCTATTTTTTGTGGTCTTCAGGTCATTGCAGGATTGTATTCTTGAAAATCAATAGCAAAAAGTCAAAAATTAGCAGCTCAGCTTTCTGCTTTTTTAAAAAGTATAAATAAAATAGATTTATTAATCTAATAAATCTACCTGAAATTCAGTACCTGAATTTTATTTTATTCAGTCCCCGATCACAGAAATATGCAATGTCAGAACCTATATCCATCAACTGAAACTGGACTACAAGGAATGTCTATTCTAATTTAATCCATAACTTGTAATATAAATGTTTTGTAAAAAAAAAAAAAAAGCAAAAGTATCCTTTGAATATTCAATTTTCTTGAGACAAGTTCAGCTCCAAATATCTACATACAAAGAAAATTCTGGGGGTTTTCACAACTATATGGAATTGGTTTGTCACTGTCATATTCCAAGATGCTTTCGATTTGCTGTAAACCTTATTGCCCTGGAATTTTCTGCAATAGCTAGGCTTAAATCTGATCTGATTAGCCTTTTTGAAAGCTCAGTGCTGCCACTTGCTTTCTATTATTTAGTAGCTATTGCAGAACAAACAAACCATCCTGGGCCCAATGGCTGATTTTTCTATATGTGCAGACCAAATGTAGAAAAATCAGCTGAAGACCCTATTTTATTATCCAATAGCATCAATTTCATTAACTAATTGACTTGACCTTGTATGAATGCTGTGGTCTTTTCTTTAAAGTAAACCAATCTTGTATATTTCGATTTCAATCCCAATTTCTTGTTATTCAGAAAGGGACATCATAATTCTTTAGAATGTTTTCCCTTTCAGTGCATAAACTATTCCCCTCAGAATATTTATTAATATTTGAGCCTTTAACATGTCATAATATTTTCCCTTGGAGGACAAGACTATTCAACATAAGGTTTAAAAATAATTCTGACAAGATTTTTGGGAGGAGCAAAGATTCTTGCAATGCCTCATTAGAGGATTATAAATATTTGCAAAAATATTAATCACAAATACTTAATGGTCTGAGAAATATTAAAGTGTTGGTGTAAGGAATACTGTTTGAACCTAATTCAAGTATTATTTGTATTCACTTTCTGTTATGTTTAGGTCGACAATGTTACTAGCCCAGATAAATCGGGATTCTCAGGGAATGACAGAGTTCTCTGGAGGAGGGATGGAAGCTCAGCATGTAACTCTCTGTTTAACAGAAGCTGTAGCTGTTCAAGGTAAGTTTTTTGGATAATCCCCTTTACAACAAGACCAAATCTATTTGAACTTAAAAATAAAACATACATTGGTACTGTGTGGGTTTTAAAATGCTGCACAAAATTTACTCAGAATTTATCCCAGAAGTTAAAATGTCCTAGTAATTCATGCAGTAGAGGTGTAGTTAGTGCTACAAATGCTAATACCAGGGTTTTTTTTATTGTTGTAGATGGAGACAACTTGGACAATATGGAAGGAGTGAGCTTACAGGCAGTTACTCTTTCTGATGGATCCACTGCCTACATACAACACAATTCAAAAGGTATATATAGAAGAGCATTATTGCACTTTATTTAATAAAAATTATCCCAGAAATTTATTCTTTCATGCTGTCACCAGTTTACAAAGTTACTGTATTTGTTATGAATATTAATCGAACTTTGGCTGAAACAATTCGGGCTATATTCATTCAGAACCAGCAGATCTTCTGTATATTCAGAATTACAGAATATCTGGCTGACTGGCTGCCCATCTCACAAGCAAGTGACACTGGTCAGTATACAAGACTAAAACAAAACTAAAATAATAAACATTAAAATCATTATCATTAACAAATTAAAAAAAAAGCATTACAAACCAGAAATAATAAACAGGATGTTAATAGCCATGAAGCCATTTACATGATTTTGGGTCTCCAGGCCTGCTGGCATAACCATATCCTGAGGGACCTTTGGAAGCTTATAATATTCATTTTTAGCCTTTTTATTTGAAGATTGAACTTTTGTAGCCATTTTATTTAAAAATAACATAGTTTGAAATGTAACATTGCGGTTAATTGTAAAAATTTTTTTTGATAATTATAGATTTCCTTGAAATCCAGATCAGTCTACATATATGTGAACAGCATCCCAATATTTATTCTCCTGAAAATGTATTTGAATTGCTTGTTTGGTTGGTTGAGAAAAAAGAAAAGTAAATTTAAAAAAAAAACAAGCATCCTCTGCTTTTCACACACATATACCATGTACAGATATACTCATTCTCCCAGCTGTTTCATTTGAGTAAAAGAATGATGAAATAGAATTAACATTGTGTAAATGGATCTTACTTTCTTGGCTGTATTATGAGCACCAATCCAAAATCAGAATATATAAATGCTATTACCCCCAGAATGTCTTCCATCCAGATGATCTCTTTCTTAATAAACTGTCTGGGAAAAAATGAGAGGACAGTCATATTAATTCAGCTTCTCAGCCTCCCAACAGGTGATCTGATTCAACTTGAGATAAGCAACTTGAGGACATTTTTGTAACAGTAATTCCAATGTAGCAAGAAAGATAACATATATAAAATCCAGATACTGGATGCTGAGTTTGGAGAATGACCTATGGAAAATATTTCTGCAAGCTAAAAATGCATTCCAGGGTTAAATTTGCAATACAGCCTGTTTTTTGCAGCTTGCTCCTCTTGATGGAGATGATGGGCTATTCAATGTTTAATATACTTCTATTTCAGATGGCAAATTAATGGATGGGCAGGTGATACAGCTGGAAGATGGCTCAGCTGCCTATGTCCAACATGTTCCCATGTCTAAAAGTAGTAAGTATATTTCATTAAGTACAAATTCAGTCTATTGACCATGATAAAATTAATTATAAATTAAAAATAATTTATTATTTTAACACTGCTTAAAGTAAAATTGTTCGAATTTTGAAGTTCATTATTAATATATTTTCTAGTGCAAGTTAAAATATTAAAATAAGGACATGAACATTTGTAATGATAGGATATTCATCACTGAAATTTTGTTTTTCCTTTTTTGATGTAGGAGACAGTCTTCATTTAGAAGATGGGCAGGCAGTTCAGCTTGAAGATGGAACAACAGCCTTTATACACCACACTTCAAAAGGTAAATTATATGTCAATATATTGTTGACTTTCCAGTAAGGTTTTCTCAATTTCTCTTCAATTTATAAAATATATTATTCAAGATTTGACCTACATCAATACATTTCTTTACAGAAACGCCCAAAAGTTAGCATATACTTTCACTTGGAAAAAGTATTTTTCACTTACTGTCTTTATGGCTTTCAGTCTTAATTCCCATGTTTCCAGAGAGAGCCTATCGTATTGATTATAGAATGACATCAAACAGACAAGTACCATTGATAGCGTCTAGCTGATGGAAAATACAAAACAACACATTTATTACTAATCACATAAGCAATGTATATGTTTTAAACTACTGCAAATAACCAGTGTATTTCAAATTGTATTTATACCATAAAAAAATAAATGTATTTTGTTATCTGAAATCTTTGGAATTCAGTAACAATCCATTTTTTACTTCATAAGTTTAAAGAAAAACAATTAAAACATTCTATAATTGTATGGGCAGTTTATTCTGTAATAGGTCCATGCAATGATCTGGATTCAAAGGTGGGAAGCAGTTCAGAACACATTTGTTTATCAGTTTGATAACTCCTTGAAGGTGGATTTTATTTAATGAAGTGAGCCAAATGCACCCATGGACATTCAAATAACATTTTTCTGTGAACCCAAATGGCTTCATATCTATACTTTTAAATTTATCCTGAGATTGAAGCATAAAAAGTTCTTTTGCTAATGTACAATATTATTGATGCATAAATATGTAAAGTGGTAATTAGATTTAGCACTCTAAATGATGGATATTAACTGCTAAACCTTCTATGAATAAATTCATACACATATTCTTGTTTTAAAGGTCAATTGATATACTATATATATTCCTTCATTTTAACAATGAACTTAAAATGCCATACTTTAAGAAATATCCCAGACTTCTAGGATTTTATTCATAGATGATTTAACCATTAGAAATTTAGACAGGTGAGTTTGTGAGAACATGCACATTTTAAGGTACTTGCCTGCCTGAGTGGCTAAAGATATTACGGGCCATCTATATAAGCTGCTGAATATATCTAGGGAGCTGGTAAATCTAATGGTATTTAAACATTGTATTCATATTCCATTCCATAATAAATGAAATAGAGATTTCACAATAGGATGGTGTTCTTAATTATGCCCTTATGACGCATAGATGATCTATTGCCTTAATATTCATCTTAAATAATTTATCAGACAGTTACGACCAGAGTGCCCTGCAAGCAGTACAACTAGAAGATGGGACCACTGCTTACATTCACCATACAGTACAAGTGCCACAATCGGACACCATATTAGCTATTCAGGCAGATGGCACAGTGGCAGGTCTTCACACAGGAGATGCTACTATTGACCCAGATACCATAACTGCTCTGGAACAATACGCAGCCAAGGTACTTTGCTCTACAACTACATATAGTTTATATTGGTGAACGTGATAAAATCAAAGTGAATTATATTGCAATTAAAATATGTTGTAACAGATACAGGAGTAACCAGTAGTCAGGCTCATATATGATATGCTTGTTTATGGTTTAGTATGTTGTGTGAACTCATAATTGTAGTTTATGGAATAAAACATTTTTAAGGAAATGCTGTACAGTGTGTGAAACCTGTTATGTAAACCAAACTGTCTGTATTTAAATATATAGTAGAATTGATATTTAGAAAAGGTTTGAATGGAGGTTGGAAACTATATAGTAACTAGTTATAGAGACTAGAGAGGATTACAGCAAACCATTAGTACAATCAAAGAAATGGTAGACAAAATGGCTATACCAGATATTAAATGATTAATAGAAATATAGCATCTCTGGTTTTATATTTTGTATTTGGAGCAAACAAAAAAGATCTCGAGAAATAATTCTGATCATAAATCATTCATCTGTAAGGAAAATTAATAATAGCAATAGCACTTAGACTTATATACCACTTCACAGTGCTTTACAGCCCTCTCTAAGCGGTTTACAGAGTCAGCATATTGTCCCCAACAATCTGGGTTCTCATTTTACTGACCTTGGAAGGATGGAAGGCTGAGTCAACCTTGAGTGTGTGAGATTAAATTGCCAAACTGCAGGCAGCAGACAATCAGCAGAAGTAGTCTGCAGTTCTGCATTCTAACCTCTACGCCACTATGGCTAATAACATATTTTAATGTCAGTAAATCAGTTCTATAATATAGTATCTTGGAGATAAGAATATTGAAATAATTACATTTTTAAAGATGATTTTAATAACAAATAACAAGAGTTTAGGAATTTCAACAGTGGTGTGGTAGATTTTGTCCCCCCTCTGGGGCAGAATTATCCTTGTTAGGTATTCCTATTCTTGCAAGAAGAAAAATATTCATTGGCTCCTAAAGTGTTAATCTGGAGAATTATGGAATCTTTAGACAAATATAATAGAAAACAGACAAAAAATGTATCTTCTGTTTTTCCCAACAAACCTTCCACTTGAGGAAAGTCTCTTCTATAAGCAGAAGGAATATGTCTGCATTCATAGCAATATTTAAAAAAATTACCAGGCATATTTAAGAGATCTTAGCCTTTGTTTGCACAGATATAGCATAATTAATTTTAGTGCCTTAGACTGCAGTTGTGTACACCACAGTGGACAGTGCAGTACTACCTACTCTTGTTTGCAGCCTCTAAGCCAATTGTAGTTAGGATGTCCTAATTATTATTTAAAACAACCATGGGAAATCTTCTATTTAACTTATTGTGTAAAACTATTTGATTAGGTTGATGAAGAGTTCATAGAGAATAAAATTTTGTAAAAGTGAACAAGCACAAAGCAGATTTTAAAGTTATTATTCTTTTTTATTTACAGGTGTCTATTGATGGAAGTGACACCATTAGTAGAACTGGGATGATAGGTGACAATGAACAAGATAAAAAAATGCAGGTATATAATAATTTAATTTGTCCTCTAGTCCCCTGGTGAGGACTAGAATAAAAATAAATCCTTAGTTTTGCTCACCAAGGGGCTTACTCAGTATAAAAAGAAATTTAACATGAATATTCTATTCTTGACCATATAAAGAAATGTGTTATACTAAGTATGGAATGTGCAGAATACCTTTCCATGTACTGTTAAATCATATTGTCCATTCACTACAGAAAATGGTTGAAATTGATACAAATAAATTTCATCCAAGGATAATCGCTCCTCTCTATTACAAGATAAAAAAAGACTACAAGTGGGCTTTTCCAGATCATTGCACAGTTTCTACACATATTATATGAGAGAACTGTACCTTTCATGTGTGTGGAGTTTCCCTCATTTCGAAATTGTACATTTTTTTCAGTTCTGATCTGAATTTTGTCTGACATGCTATTCCAAATGGGCTAACACATCCTAAGACAAACACATCCTAAGATAAGAATGTAGGTATTTACATTCAATTTACAAAAAAGGTATATAGGTAAAAGCAAATCACACAATCTGTATACCTGTTGGTATGCTATATTAAATGGCATTTGTTGCTGTGATCTTATTACAGATTTATTTGGTGAGTCCTGCATTAGTTATCATTTGTCTTCTGGATACAGTTCCAAATGTTAATTTAAATTATAAAATATAGCTTGGTGCCAAGGTACCTTCAGAGATATCTAATTGGAACAAGAGTTGGTTTCTCTGAGAAGAAGAAGGAGCAGTTGATTTTTGTGACGTGATAGGAGCTAAGAACAGAAAGCAATTTTTGTTAGTTTTATTTTCTTATATCACCACCTGTTTAGAACAACCTCTGATCTGTTGGCCTCCATAGTAATGTCTTCTAGACATTAGTGGAAACCTAATTTTTCTGAAAGGACTGGGTGGTGGTATGTGGGGGTTAATTATTCACTTTTGTTTATTTTTTGTTCTCTGTAAATTATTGCCAATAATTATTATATATTGGTATACTTAAAATTATTATAGGAGTTCCATTTGTCCAGAAACATTTACATTTACAATGGGTCTGTTTAATACTCTACTCTCAGGTGTCCTCGAAGTCAGCAAGAAAGTGCTATATTTCCAATTGATATGGATATTGTAATGTAGAATCTAAAACTGACATTAAAATCAGTTTTATTTCTCCTTGTTTGATAAAATGTCCAAATTGTATCAAACTATTTTACATACTTATAAAAGAGTTCCTTTTTATATATAATTTTATTAACATAAATACATTTTAGTTTAAAAAGCACCATGCTGTTTTCATAAACTGCCTGAAATTTTTCTTTGTAAGATCTCTATAAAAAAATCAGACTAGTCCAAAATAGCATTTATTGGCAATTCACTTTGAGGGCTGGGTAGAGTTTTAGACTTCAAGGGTATAGAAGTGTGTGTTGAAAAATCCTTTTCTTGAAATAATGCACTTTTAATGAATTGCCTATGGATACTATATGAGGGCCCTGTACTTTCCAAAGCATCGTCTCCTCTTCAAACCTAATGCTACATATCCCTATTAATTTGTACTTCATACTATCTGATTGCAATGCGCCTTTACGTAATTGTTTTTTTTTTTTAATCTTAAAATTAATGATTAAGAAATCTCTAGGAAAATACTGATATTTAGGTACCAAGAGATGTAGGAAGAATTTTGAATTGTATCATTTTAAAGTACTCTTGTTTTTTTAATGCAGGTCCTTTTCTAGAATTTAGATATGACAGAAATGTTAATATCGTCATTTCTTCCCATTTAGATTGTCTTGCAGAGCCATGGAACAAGAGTAACTAAGTCCCAGTCAACTGGAGATAAGGCTTTTCGCTGTGACTATGATGGCTGTGGAAAATTGTATACTACTGCTCATCACCTTAAGGTTATTGTTGAAAAACTATTCAAACCTTCAAGTTGTTCTTTGCAATTAAATCTGAAAATGATAGAAATGCAGTCTCAATATCTGACAGATGACAGTTTAAATTTTACCTCTTTTTACAGGGATACTACATACTGTATATTTTTATATTTCTAAATGTACTTCTAAGTGCTTAGTTATAAGCACTTAATAAATAAAACCATTAATAATATTATTAACATCAGTTTAATTTCATAGCTGCTATGGAGAATGGGCTACAGTTCAAGAATTGTTTGAAAATGATAAAAACATTTTGACTTTCCTATTTTGGAAGGTTTTTGACTGAGTCAGGCAATCATAGAATTCCTCTAATTCTCTAACAGAATGTCTATTGTCAATTTAGATAACTGAAACTCTGCTTCTGTGCTTTTAACTTTCCTTTCAAAAATTTTAACCAGGTGTTAAAAGTATTGCTGTAAGAATGACATTGTTTTTGTAAACTATTAAACATGCTACTGTGTTTCTTTAAAAATACACCCGGGTCTTATTTTCTTTTGACACCCCCCCCCAAAAAAAAAACCATGTAGGGCTTCTTTTTTAGAGGTGTTTTAATTCCCCCCCCCACACACACACACCTTGCCTGTCCAAAAAAGATGCATGCAGGTGGTGGCAAGCAGCCACAGAAGAAGACACGTGCGCATCACCCCGACCTCCATTTTTCATTCAGATAGATGTCTTCCAGAAGGCATCTGCAGTTCTGTTATCGGCTGAAGAGGGCTTTGCGGAAGGCATATAACAGAGTTCCAGATCGCCCCAAAGCTCTATTATTAGCTGCAGAGATACGTTCCATTTTGCCTTCAGATGCCTTCCCGGACGGTCCGAGCCAAAAAGAGCAGGTTACGTACCCAACACGCCTTGCCTGGATACCAGGAGCTTCTTTTGCAGCCGCGTCATTCGCTCGTTTCAGCTGTAAAAGAAGTAGCCCCATGGAGGCGCATTGTGTGCGTGGGCTGCTCTTTTCAGCACAGATCATCCCAGAAAGTATCTGAAGGCAAAATGGAAAGTCTCTCTGCAGCTGATAATAGAGCTTCGGGGCAATCTGGAGCTCTGTTATTGGCTGCAGATGCCTTCCGTAAAGCCCTCTTCAGCCGATAACGGAACTGCAGATGCCTTAAGATCTGGGCGGGATCTTAATTATGTTGTGATGGAAACAATTTTTGGATTCTTATAAGACATCCTTCAAATTGTAATATGGTCATTCTAATTCATTTTGGTCAACACTGGCAAGTTGACTTTTGCTTTTACTTTCTTTGCATTCTGTATATACAGTCATATTACAAAATGTATGATTTCTGTCTTTCAACAGGTACATGAAAGATCACACACAGGAGATCGGCCATATCAGTGTGACCATTCAGGTTGTGGAAAAGCATTCGCAACAGGTAGGGGATTAATACTTTTTAAATGGAAATTTTAATTAAAAATTTATAAATAATGCAAGCTTACTACTTTAGTGGTGTGAAAGAAACATGCAAATCAATGAATTTCATAGAAAATTAAACATAGATGGAATAAAAGATTTTAAATCATTCAATCTTTGTCAAGGTTATGGATTAAAAAGTCATGTCCGAACACATACTGGAGAGAAGCCTTATAAATGTTCAGAAGAAAACTGCACAAAGTCATTCAAGACTTCAGGAGACCTGCAGAAACATATAAGAACCCATACAGGTATTTTGCATATTAATATAACTTTAATTTCTATAATGGCATACTTGGATGTTGTAAAGTATTTCTTAAACTCATCTACCATTAACCAATCTACCATTCTAAAGTTTCAAGTGTATTTGTTTACTGCATCTATTTAAGATAAGTCCCATTTAATTCAGAAATTCTTACATCTGAATAAACAAATAGAGGGCTTAACTATAAATTACTTTGAACATTTTGAAACTTAAAATAAAAACCTGAGTTTCATAACACCTTGATTCACTTTATATAAAATGTTCAATAAAAGCACTTTTTCTTTCAATGCAACTTAAAAACTTTGTTGCTACCAATAAACATTCCTAAATTCAAACAAAATTCAACAGTTTTATCATGTGAACGTACCATAGACCTAGAATAAAATAATGACAACTGTTTAGTAATATTTAGTAGCAGCAATAACAATCGTACTTAGTTAAAATAATATACTTTTTTTTAACCAGCCACCTAAAATTCTGCATGCAGTTGGTATTCTTTGGTAGGATGTTTGCAGTTGGAAAGTACCAGAATAAAAGTCTATTTCCAGTTAAACCTAGAAACAAAAAAACAATGAAGCTCTTTAAATATTGATTATATATGGTAAGGTTGACATTTTACGTTAGCTAACGTATTTTCACCAATGATCATCTTTGCATAATCTTCATGAACGTAGAAGACATGGAGAACTTACAATAAACTTGTCTGGTGATTGCCAGGATGATTGCCAGCTGATTCAAAGTTGAAACTGTTGAAATGCAGTTTATGCCTTACAGACCTGGCCTAAAATATCCAAAACTGTAGATTTGTTTTTGCACAATTTTATCAGTAATAGAACAAATAATTCCTGGTTAGTCTGCCAGTCTACTAATAGTATCTTCTAACTGACTGCTTTGTTTTTTAGCCTCACTTAGCACATCACTAACTTCAGTCTGATCTTCAAGATGCAAATAACAAATGGACTTTGAAATCATCAACATATTGATGATGTTTCATTCCGAAGCATTATTTCGAGATATTAAACAATGGATAGTGAAAAAGTACATTTTTAACAAACGTGTTAAAGAGACAGTTTTGTACAACCCAGCTTCTTCTGAGGATCCCTTTTCTCCTCCTGTATACACTAGAGCATTTCTCTGTTTCTGATTTTGCCATTATTTTCTTTAACAGTATTGGCAGATTACCTTGGTTTTCCTGATTTTTATCTAAAAGGCCTATAACCCCAGTTCATTCTTTTTTTTCCCTGTGCTATTACGAAGCTCTTAACTTCTGTTTATTTCTTCAATTCATTCATTAGTCTCTTGTGTATATACTCCATTCCTTCATTTGTGTCTGCTCCTCTGTGAAGCTTTTGTTACCTATACTCACAGTTTCTACACATCCATGAATTTCATACAGTAAATGAATATCAGGCAAAGGTGGTCTGTGTGCAGTTGCTGATTTACTATCAGACTGAAAAAAATTGCCATCCAGTTCATTTCTCTACTTCAGGAAGAAGTGAAGTAATACAAATCTGTGCTATAGAAACATTATTTTTACTTCTGCTGGACATGGTTCAATATTAAATGTGGAGACAGCGTATATACAGTTGGTATTTGCAATTTCTCAGGAAGAAAGCAATTAAAACGAAGCCGTTGAAGTGATGGGCCGGTGCCTGGAGGCCGTGCGGAGTTGGATGGGTCTAAACAGGCTCCAGCTCAACCCTGCCAAGACCGAGTGGCTGTGGTTTCCTGCGCCCAGATACAGCCA
>JAEANM010000140.1:16660-44745 GCA_017656035.1 Myanophis thanlyinensis | reverse complement strand
GAGCCAGCATGGCTGGCTCAGGAATTCTGGGAGTTGACGTCCACGAGTCATGAAGGAGCCGTAATTGCCCACCCCTGCCTTAGGGAAATCACGAGTAATAGAAGAACACGGATGCTCTTTTTGGCAGATCCGGCGAGCCTTTCGAAGCATCCGGAACACTCTGCCTGAGATCACTTATGTCTTTCTACTGTTCATGTTCAGTGTCCTGATGTTTTCTCTCATGGCTCTGAAGCTGTTTGGAGACAGGTATGGGAGCTCAGGTCAGCATCACTGCCATTGCTTTTGGGCATGGGTGAGTGGGTGGGAAGTACTGTCTTAAAACAAATAATATTCAAGCAGTTCATTTTAATTTCTCCTTTCTAATTTTTTTTAAATGAATGATTGTTTTTGTCTGAAGGAATTTGAAGACCTTGGAAGGCTTGCCCTATTTTACAAATTATCTTGAAGTTGTATTTGATATGTACGTGCTGGTGACAACAGCAAATAGCCCAGACATCATGTAGGTATAATTCTTTTCTCTTCAGACCAGAAGTAGTTGTTAAGTTAAGGTGATGTAATGTGCCAGAATTCACTGTCCTTCTTCCCCTGCCATTTTCATAGTGGAACAGTCTAAGATAACCAGCCCCAATCTGAATCCTCAGCTTATATGGAGGATGGGGAAATGAGATAAGTATGTAATAAATGTGAATTGCTGTTTCCAGGCTCCCTGCATTTCATTTGTAAATTAGGTATAGAAAGATTTTGCTTCAGAAGGCGTGGCCATTGGGAAGAAGTAGTAGTTACCTAGGCAACTTTTGGAAGTATATTGTAGATATTTATCTCTTGTGGGGAGCAGATAAACGACTATTGCTTCAATTTTGTGTAACAATTATGATTATAGGTAGAACTCTATTCAGATCAGAACCATGAATCAAAAACCATGGATACATGAAATTGTTCATCACAGACAACAATTTCTCAGCTATATTTATCAACCACAGATACACAAAATTGTGGATAATGAAACTGTGGAAAAAGACATCCATCTGTAAAGAGCTATGTGAATGGATTGGGTTCAAACATGGTTTACCTCTTATTTTAAATCAGCCAAAATTGCCTCAGTTTGTTTATCCCAGTAAGCAATGAATTATAATGGCTAGATGTTATGATATAAAATGAAATAAATCCCATTAAAAAGCCTCAGAGTAGACAATTCTGTTGTGGGGAAAGTGTTTTCAACATTCTCATCCATTACCCAATATATCTGCTTTTTTCTCTAGAAATCAATAGGGCCTTCTCTTTAGTATATTTAATGCAAAATTTCTTTCTTCCTTATAGGATGCCGGCTTATGACTTCAGCTGGTGGTACAGTTTGTTTTTCATAATATATGTAATAATCAACACCTACATTTTCATGTCAGTCTTTTTAGCAGTTGTGTACAACAACTACAGGAAACACTTAAAGGTAAATTCTGCATTTGGATAGCCGTTGCCCTTAAGCCAGCTTGCTGAGCTCACACCTGAATCTGTCCAGTTTGTACATCTGAAATATGACTTCAGGGTGGGGCAGGGAAATAAGCCATAAAATAGGTATATTAAGGCTGCGATAAATTTAATGCCTCAATTTTAGCCTCTCAAAATTCCACAAAAAGGAACTGAACAATGTTCCCTCCACTGCAATTGCTGTACCACAACTATGGACCTTTAAAGCCATATTTGATTATTCCAGCCTCAAAAAAGTTGTCAACTTCACCTTAGCTGTGGACTTAGAGTGTTGGCCTGTTTCAGAGTTTTCCCTAATTAAAGTAAATGGTAATTTTACAAATCTTTGATGTTCCAAGCCTGTTGATATTTCCCTCTTATGTATGGGTGATGTTGTTTAGGAACTGAAGTAAATATTCACAGCTTACGTATCTGAAATGCCTTCCATTAGGGAAAGACAGAAAATTGCCTTTGTTACAGAGACTTTGAGAGAAGGGGATATAGTGGATTCCCTATAGAATGTTGTCCCTGAGTCTCAAAACTGCTTTCTGAGCTTCCCTATAAGCTCCTATGATAACTTTTCTTCTTTAAAGTAATTCATGTTTTCCAGAATGAGATCCGCAAGCTTGCTTACATGAAACGTCACAAAATGATAGAAGCCTTCAACCTCCTAAAGGTCAAAGAAAGAGATGAATTTGTTATCCAACAAGATCAGTGGAAAAGGCTGGTAAAAATGGTGGCACCTCATATCAGTGCATCCCATCGAGAACTCCTTTTAAGGATATCCGATGAAGAACGGAAGGGCTACGTGGGTGAGTTATCAGTTAAGCATGCTTTGGATATATTAATTGTTTCAAATTCTGATGTAAGCTGATCAAACATGCCCCTTGACTCCATGTGACTCTAAAGATTATGGAGCAGGCAAAAGGGATATCGGCATTATTGAGCACATTTACCCCAAGATATGCTATATCTATGGTCTTCACCTGCCTTGGTGAAACTGCTTTTAATATAAGTCTTTAATTCTACTGAAACAAAACCCTACGTAACCCATATATTTAAGAAAAACAAGACTACCCATATTTGGACACTATCATTTATTATTTATTATTTGATGAGAATAAATATAATCAGGATGTGATTAAGTTGTATCCTGAATCCTCTCCTGCACACTTGTGTCAGAAAGTGATTGAATGTATAGATTAAATCTGATCTACTTATTCTGAGATCATGTTTCCCCATTGAGCTGTTTCCCACAAAAGAAAAATGGATGACAAGTTTGAGAGTCTGTTACACAGCAAACTAGTGAAGAGTTTACATTCTGATTATAATACTTTCTGACACTATCTTCTGGTTTAAAAGTTAAAAATAGAAATAGCTAATGTAGGTAGTCCTCAACTTACGATCACAATTGAACCCAAAATTTATGTTGTTAAGTGAGAAATTGGTTACGTGAGTTTTGCCCCATTTTACGACTTTTCTTCTCACATTCGTTAAGTGAATCATGGAAGTTGTTAAATTAGTAACATGGTTGTTAAGTGAATCTGGCTTCCCCATTCTTTGCTTGGCAGAAGGTCGCCACATGATCCGGGGACACTGCAACCATCATAAATGTGAGTCAGTTATCAAGCATCCAAATGTAAATCATATGACCCTGGGGATGCTGCAATGGTCATAAGTGTGAAAAATGTTCATAAGTCACCTTTTCAGTGCTATTCTAACTTTGAATGATCACTAAATGAGCTGTTGTAAGTCAAACACTACTTGTACACATTTTTAATACAGATGCAGATTATCGTCATAGAATCTAGGGGATTCATTCCATGCACATTCTGCAAAACACATAGTTAAACAATTACAAACTATTATTGTCCCTCATGAACACGGCTCATCAGTGTCTCTGTCAAGCTATGATGGTGTCAAACGGATGATATCATGGCACAAATACCACAGGGGTGGGCTGTGATATGAGATGAAAATGTGTACGTTGTGGGGTTGCATGTTGATGTCATCACACACCAGTTGTCCTTTTCCCCTTGCTCCACCTGTGCATGGATATCCTACTGTATATAAACAATAAGCAAAGGTTGTTGTTATTCTTTATTATCCGCTGTGATAATTTTAATAAAAAAGTTTTGATTAGGGCTGCTTCTTAATTGGATTCTGTCATTCTTTTGTGTATGACAGACAAAAAATCCTTTGTACGTCTGGCTGATCTTTTGAATATAGAGGTGATCACACTGAAGGCCCACATCCATCCTTTAGACATCTGGTTTCCACGGGTGTATAACTCCACTCCCAGCCTGGTTTTACGCCATATGATCCAGCATCGGTATGTCTATATTCAGGAAATGACTTGCAATAGTCCTAGTATAATATTTCTACTTGTCCATGTGGGTGGCACATAATTTATCAGCTGCTTTAGTATTCCAAATGTACTTTATGAAATGTAAACTCCTGGTAGACAATACACCAAATTGATCTGTATTTTATTTGTTTGCAGAGCATTCATTTGGATATATGATATTATCATACTAATTAATGCAGTCTTCATTGCACTGGATGAGAAGAATCCTTATATTTCCTACGCAGAGTGGGTGTTTCTATGCTTGTATATAATTGAAATACTTCTGAAATTATATGTCTTTGAACCCAGGACTTTTTTTGCAAGAAACCAATTCTGGAACTGGTAAGTAATCCTTAGTATTGGTCTTTTTATTATGAGCAAACAAGTTCCACCTGCTTTACATCCATTCACTGAGGAACATTTCACATGAAAGTTAACAATTTAGCTGTTTCGCATTCAAGGTTTGGGTTCTTCTAACAATAATTCATATTTAAGAACTATTAAACAGTTTGGTATTACAATAGAAAAATATTGAAGAGCCAGAATGAAAGAGGAAAATCTCCTATCTATATGTCTATGGAGATTCACAGTCATCCAGGTCATGGTTTTCCCAAAGATGCTTCTTCAAGAGGCAACTGGACTTTTTCTTTGAAGACATTTCTCTTCTTATCCAAGAAGCTTCTTCAGTTCTGAGTTGAAGAAGCTTCTTGGGTAAGAAGCTAAACTTCTTTGAAGAAAAGCCAGAAAGTCCAGTTGTCTCTTGAAAAAACACCTTTGGGTCTCCTGTCTATGCATTCTTGCCCTTACGTTGGATTCTTTGGGTATAACAGAGTCTTTGTCTTATTTCAGAAATGGTACTTGGATTTAATAATATATGTGTGTGTTTCAGATATGCTTTAGAATTGTCTCCTTTATACCTTTCTAGAAAACATACAGGTTAAAATGCCTATTAAAAATCAATAACTGCTCTCTTACTGATTAATGGAAAATCTGACTGGCACTTAATGCTTGTCTGACATCAAAGATTTCAAAATATTGGCAGATTTAAAAAAAAAATAGGTCAGCATTTGGGAGGTGAAAGAGGAAAAACAGACTGTTTTGATAAGCCACTTTTCCATCTTTCCTAGGTTTGATACTTCTATCATTATTGCTGCTTTGGTTGCAACAGTATTGAACACTGCACTTAAATCAGGTATTTTATGTGTGTATACATCTATACTTTTATATGTCTTCTATAGAAAAATGAGAGCAATGCACTTTCTCCATTTTAGTAGAGACCTTTTGAGATTTTTATTCAAATAAGAGTTAGGTTTAAAAAAAAACCAGTGCAACTCCAGAACTGCCAAGTTTGGGGGAAACTTTACATGGGTTATATTCAGTCACAGTACAGACTAGATTCTGGTATAAGAGGAACCAGTATAGTTTCCACTGTCTGTACATTAAATGCTCTTCTCGTTCTCTCTGTTCAGACCCTTCATGGAAGCAAAAATGAGAAGGAAATTGGAAAGTCCCCATTTTGTTGCAAATTCCTCCCATTGTGCTTGTTTCTAATTTTGTCTGATCTTTAGTTTTAACTACCCTTAAGTACCATTATCTTGTTTCACTAAGGTTAATCACAGGTGATTAATTTCAGATCACATTGAAGCTATGGTTAAAAAATATTAGTTCAAGCTGTTCACAGAGTGGGGGAGGCTCTTGTTCTTATGACTTTCAACTGGGAGGTAATTATTACACCTAAACTGGCTTGAGGCCAAGTGCCCAGTTCCATAAAGTAGTTTAACAGGATTATATAGTTTAATTTCTTAGGATTATTTTCTACTAATCAATTTAAGCAAAGTATCCAGAAATGAATTTCATTGATATTTATTTACAGCCTAACTACAAATAAGATCGAAATTGATGGTTTATTTAGGAAAACACAGAAATTTTAATAGAAGATGAGGGGCTGCTGCTCTATATGAAGTAGATGGCTACAGCTAGTGATGAAGATCAGGGTACCATTTTTTAATTACTGTAAACTACTTGGCACATTTCTTTTTTCCTTAGTGACTGCATACAATAGCCAGCAAATACTGGACATTGTGTTTATCTTACGAGTTCTTAGGCTTATAAGAATTATCGACAGCATCCAAAGGTAAGTGGTTTTTAGAAGAACGTATGTCTGCAAATTAGAAGAGATAGGGTGCAGTTGAGGAGGAATAATCTGAATTGGCCTTCTCCATCCTGATTATTTTCAGACGTGTTGGATTGTGACTCCTAGCCATCAATAGGCACCCTGGCTGGGGATAAGGGAGTTGCAGTCAAATGCAGCTATCTGAGGTTGGAGAAGCATAATTTAGTAAATGACATGCTGTCAGTACACAACTGGATGATAAAGGGCAGCAGATGGCATGTAGTAAAGGAATGAAAGTAAGGTTGAAAAAGTTATGCCCTCTACTGAGTGAAAGTTTTCACTGAATTGGCTAATAGTGTTTTTTTTTTTAAATCTTACCACTTACCTCCATAGTGTTTTTATGCAGTATTTCCTTCCAGGTTCCGTGTTATTATGAATACACTAATAAACATTGTGCCTACGATGCTAACCTTTGGAGCATTAGTTCTGGTAAGCAGTACATAATTTTGTCCTTTTCCTTGCTTCTCCCATATAATTAAAGGAATGTCTTAAGTTCAATCACCAATGTTTCCCATTTAAAGGAAGATCCACAGCAAATGATGGAGAAAGATCTTTGACTTCCTGGATAGCACTTGCCAGTCAAAGTACTTGATTAGACAAATAGATATTCGCAATAATAGGCAATCTCTGTACATCATTGTTGCTTGTTTGATTATGTCAGATGTTGTCAGATGAAGAACTGTGACAAGTATTGGCTTATGTATCTGCTTGAATCAACCATCGCTCCATCTGCAGTGTGACTCATTTTTAATAATACTGGCTCATGGCTTACAGACTAAAGGTCAAAATTTTTAAATGATGTGTATTGTCCTTATAGCTTTTCAGCATCCTTCTAGCAGTTGCTGTTCTTGGCTCTGTTTAAAGATCTGGCGATTAATCCCGATGTCTCCTGCATGCCAGCAGAATGCTCTGCCATGATTGTATTTGCTTTAAAGGAAATTGAGACGAACAGCTTTCTTTTTAGAGGCAGAGATAGGGGAAGACAAGATGCTCCACTTTGGAGCTAAAGTTGAGCCAGTATTTATAATTACCTAGGAATACTTGGTCCTGGGGAGATTGATTGCTGAGTAGATATGCAGAGGATCATGCTGGAAGAGTAGTTCCCCTTTTAAATTAAAGAGTTCTCCTTTTAAATTAAAGTCAATCATTTTAGTTCCATTTTACTATGCCAGAAGAAAATGTAAAGATTGTGACATCTCTTGTACTCAATTTAGGAATAATTCATAATTATGGCTGAAAATTATACTTCGTCTATCATGGATGTAAAAACTTAATCTAGAAAAACTTTTGAGACCTATTAGTGGAATGGAAGAACTATATTAAACTGAGTTCATAGTCATAACCACAGTTTGCTTATAGCTTGCTGAATAAAAATTGGCTGAGTTCATAAAGCACATTAAGCCATGATATAAGCCATGACTGACAAATCTTATAGACCAAGTTTGGACCGTAACATGCTATGTCAAAACTAAACTCATTATATTGTGTGATACAGTATTGCATAAAGCTAGACTTAGTTTAATTGCCATGTCAAGTGATATCCTTATGTCCCATCAAAACCATATTTAGAGGATTCTTAAATCTTCCAGAACAATGGAAGGGAAGATGCTAGAATCAGAGAGAATGCACTCAGCATAAGACCATAGCTTTAACATACACAAATTCCTTTTCATTTTTTGAAGAAATGTATCTGCAGTAAATGGAGTGAATGGCATTTTCATTAGAAAACTGTACGTCGTGTCAAGCTGTTTTGTTTTGGAATCTATTTACTCAAAGAAAAAGCAACAGCCACAAAAATGGGGGGAGCATTCTGAGGCGATAGTTAGAATGGGTAATTGGGGACATCCTAATACGTTGATCTCTGTGACTATTTATAACCAAGTTCTGGATGTAAATTGTTTTGCAAGAGTGCCCACGGTATCCTCTCTCAAAATTCTAGACATGTCCCTACTCTAAAACTGTCTAGTGGTTATTGTTGGTGACAGTGATAAAGAACAAGCTCTCCTGTTCAATGCATTTTGCCTTTAATATAAACTTATAAGAAACAAACAATAGGTATTTTCTTTTCTATCAGGTGGTATATTACGTATTTTCTATTATTGGGATGGAAATCTTCCATGGGAAAATCCAATTCTTTGCCAGAAACACCACCTCACCACAAGCCATGTACTGTGGAAATCCTGTCTTGAGTGGAACTACATTTGCGCGAGCCAAATATTGCAGGAATAACTTCAACGACATTGTGTCTTCTTTTGTTGTCCTTATGGAATTAACTATTGTCAACCAGTGGCATGATATCCTTTTTAGACAGCCATTGTAATGTACAAAAGAAGCATCATTATCATCAAGGCTTGAGTCGCCAAACATAATAGGTACATCAGTGAAAGAAGCTTCCAAAGAAGGACTTTGATGATTTCATCAAATCAGTTTATGCAGTCTTTACTCCCTGCGCTAGAATGTTTGGCAGAAAGTGTGTGTGTGTGTGTATGTGAGAGAGAGAGAGAGAGAGAGAGAGGTCTGTACATGTAGGTACACATGTGTCTTTTCTTTTGAGCTCTCCCTGGAATTCCCAGCTTTTTTTTTATTATAAGGCAGCTTTTGAAGATAGTGAGTAGAAGCTTGCGATAAAGCTCAGAGGGCTGCTTTCACAGAAGGGGTCTGAAAGTTGTTTGTTAGAGAACAGGATAATGAAAGGCATTCAGAATCATTGTTTGATCATCCCTGGTCCTGCGAGAATGCAGTTTCTCTAGAATCAGGCTTTTGATCAAAAGAAGTCTTGATAGATTTATATAACTACGGTATGAAATGCACACAGTAGCTACGTTCCTTGTTCTCCTTAATATTGTACTTCTTGCCAATGGATTTGCCCTTGTGACTCATGAGAGTGCAAAGCTGTTTTTCATCATCTTTCACATTGTTGTGGTGATTATGATTATTAAGTAAGTCTACCTCTTTATAGACATAACATTGGAAAGTTTTATTTTTGCATGCACATTTTTCAGAAATTTGAAATTGTATTCATTTATGGAATTTATATGCCATCCACCACTTCTGTCACAACTATATGTTAAATGGAGTATATAACTCTTATTATATATTTAGCATATACAACTATATGCTAAATGGAAATTAACTGCTCTCTCTAAAGGCCGGCTATTATTTCATTGGGGAGATTCTTGTTCATATTCACAGTGTACTTCAAGTATTGAAGTTCTGGGCCTATGTTTATAGTTACTTGGGGTAAATATGTTGTCTGATTTATTAGCAAGCAGGGGTAGGGAGTGTAGTCCTGAAAATATTAGTTAGTAGTTTGACATTTGGAGAAGAGTAATCAGTATTTCTAGGAGGTCACAGAATCTTGATCTGGTTTTCTGTCTTCTAAATTCAAATAACAACCATAACTTGTTGCATATGTTGCATTGTCCACTATAGTTATTAATATATTGCCTTCCATATCATGATCCTTTGATACAAAACAATATATTTCCAAATCATTTTGATTAGCATAATGGAGGAAACAACATCTTTTTTGTGATATACCACTCAGGAGAATTATTTTTATCCATGTATTAGCTAATTATTTATTGTTTGTCAAAATAGGATAAATCTGTATATAAAATTTTAACCCATTTACATAAATTTTTATTTTCCATATTTTGGATCTACATTCTTGTAAAGAATTGAGGGATTATATGATGTAGAGAGGTTGCAATACAGTGACTAATCCTGTAAAAAAACCTAACTAAATATAGTAAAACCTCTTACTGAGAGTAAGCACAGATACAATCTTTGCAACCCTATTTTCGCATTCTCATCCACTTTGAGGGCTGTTCAGATTTCAATAGGCCATGCTAATAGCAGATTATAGGAAGCTACCTTTTACCTAATTCTATTTGTGCTCATTCTAGTGCTAAATTAGGGTTGGTCACACAGTCAGCCTTACGTTTACATTGGAGTTGGTATTTTATCAGCCTATGGATTCTTTCCCAAGGCTGTGGTATAGGCGAATTTGCTTGATGGTGTTTCACATATCTGAAAATAGTAGGTTGGAGAATCCTGTCTTCTTTCCCATGGAAGCCAAGGACGTCCCCACCAAGTGTTTGGAAGGTGTGGACCAAAGGCAGCCGAAAGAGGACTGTGACGATTGGATCATGTGATAGATGTGTGACCTAGGGGGAGCAAGAACTTTAGGTTTTGATCTGGGTGGGAAAAGCCTTGGATTCCTCAGAGTTGGGTTTTTACCAGCCGTGCCAATATGGCATTCATAATAAAATACTACTTCAGGCCTCAGAGTTTTAATTTCATTGGTTCTGTTACTTGGAACCCTGACAGTGTGTCATATGGCATGTTTGATTTCCAGCATCTTTGTAGCATTCATTTTGGAAGCATTCTTTGTGGAGTATTCTATTGAGAAGAGTGAAGTTGAAACTGCCATTGAGAAGAAGATTCAAGAACTTGGTATAGGGGTACAAGAGTAAGTAAATCAAAAAATAATTTTTATTGCCCAAAGCAGATGATTTATGAAATGGTTTGGGTAGAATTCTTATAATTTGTAAATGTTTTCTCAGGGCCCAAACATTTGTCCCATCTCATTATCTAAAATGTTCTGTTATAATCTGTACTAGTTAAAATAACTTTTTTTTTAATGTTATGAAACTGAGACTTTCCTATCTAGCACTCTATTCCCACAATGGGCAACTAATTTCCTAAGAGAAGTTCACTAGCTAGACAACGATACAATAGCAATATTTCTGCACTAATATTACAAGAGCAAGCGTGCTGCAAAACATAGAGCTACCAGATCTTGGCTGCAAAAATTACAAGTGACTACTAGGTGGCAAAAGAAGACACAACAATGCTTGCTGTTTACTGCCACTTAATGGTTCCTTTGGATTGCATCTACCAAACACAGGTAGCCTTAGCAAAATGGCTAATAGAGACTGTGGAGCTAAGTCATGTTATGAACGCCTTTGAGTTTGAGTAATCGTCTATCTGCAATGTGACATGTAACTGGCTTTGGGCTGAGTAATGGTCTCTCTGCAAGGCCAGGTATACTGCTTGAGCATTACTATAGTGCTTTCTATGAAAAAATAGAGGTCACTAGATAGTCATAAACTTCCTTTTTAAAAAAAACAGCTTCAGGTAGTTTACCAGCTAAGGCTTTACCTAGAAAAAGCAGTCCTCCAACAAAATAAAACATCTTGCTTTGGATTAGTCTGGATTAGTGTACAATCGCTTTAAACTCAATGTAAATCGTTCTAAATTTGACTGTAAAAAAATGATTTCTGTAATAGAGTTGTCAAAGTCTGGAATTTTCTACCTGATTCAGTTGTTTCAATAGAGGGAGCGTGCATAAGTGCACTAATGTGCCTAACCATCCCTGTCATTGTATTTTTATTCTTGTTCTCATTTTTGTTCGACACACTCAAATACATACATACATACATACATAAATAGTCAGTATTACCAATTCTGTTTGGGAAGTTTTTTAGACTATGTGGGAACCTTAGTATAGAATAAGGCAGCAAATTATTTCTAAGATCTGCGTCTTTACTTCTTAAATGGATCTTGGTTTACATACCATTCTAAAGCATGGTATGTTTGGCTATTGTTTTATAGAATAAACGTATTCATAACACGTTGTAGTCATTAACTACGATGTATTTTTTAAATGACTAGATTTATGAAATATATGTAATGAAACCAAAGAAACAGTATTATAATTTAGCACATGCCTTCTCTTATGCTATTTGTGTTAGCTGCTAAATAGCTCTTGGCATAAGATTTCAGTAGACACTATGATGTCACATGCATGACATCAGACAAATTATATCATTTGTGTTATGTCAGCATGACACATATAGCTCCCCCCCCCCCCGTTTGCCCTCTGCAGAAGGTATCCATGACACATGGGTAGAAAAAAATTGAAATCAGAGACACTTTAAAAAAAAACGTTTTAAAAAATGTATATGTGTATTAAGTAGATGGGTTCTACTTTTAGGGATGACCTTTTTGATGGTAGGTTGATAGACAACCTTGAAACCAGTGAAACTGATCTTGGAAATGAAGAGGGAATGGCAGTGAAGAAGAAACCTAAGGGGTTGATGTTTAAAATTGCCTCCAGAAGTAAGTGCAGTCAGAGAACTTGCGTTTATTATGTTCATTGATAGGCATGGAGAAATAATAACTACTGTTAGGAGCAAATCATCATTCTGCGTATATTGTAAGATATTATGGGTTGTTCCCTAAGGGGGAAAAAACCATAAATCTATTTATTTAATTGCATTGCTCCAGACAAGTTGGAAAATTCCCATAATTCTTAGTTCAGCCAAGAGTCTTGGGTGTTGAAAACTCAGGGGATTTCTAGTCAAGAGTATGCTGGAAAAGCCTATATAAGCAATGTCAATTTTTCTCTGTGGCTTCTTAGTTTGCTGCTTTTCAAAATATAGATGGTATTTTTGTTATGTTGACCTACAACTCTCTTCCTTGCTTTATGGTAAATTTCTTAGAGACTTAGATAGTAGATTTTAATACAGCATGAACAACTTGATTCTACCCATACTATCTAAAAAGAGCAATTTCACTTACATATACAGTAGATTGATGGGGGTTGACTTTCTAAATTCTTGTTCTTCCATTTTTACCCCAGTACTCTCTTCCATTATTTGATGTACTTTATTAATATTAAGGATTAAAACTTTAAAACCTAGATTTAGTGTAAGTGGGGAATGTAGGTTGCAGTGTCCACCCTCTTCACAAAAGGAAGAAACCAGAAAAGCTGATCCAACCAAAAAGTAGATATCCCCTATCCTCTCCAGTTATATCTAAGGCTTTTAGTGTTGGGTACAAAGAACAGTCATGGTATTGACAGCGTAGGCTATTCTTGCCCGCAACACAGCTTTGCACAATCAACCAACAAAAATGCATTCCCCGCTCATATCTGTGGGCCAAGTTAAGTGGGACTCTGAGTTTTCATGTACATCTATACCTGGAGAGGTTCAGCTAATTGATTTGTTTTTGGTCCCAGGATACAGGACTGTGGATGCCTTACTCCAACGCATGTTTGAAGCAGAGATAGCTCCAGAAGAAGAAGGTCCTTCCCTTGATGAGATCTTAAATCTTTCTCCAGATGAGATCTACCCAAGGAACCCAGCTTTTGACCGGGCTGTGTAACATGGAGCATGACTGGAAATAACTGGAATCTTTTTGAAGCAAGTCTCCTATTTTAATTGTTCTCTAGCTCACTAGGTACCAGCTTTAAGCTATTACTGGTCCCTTCTGTTACTTGCAACTGAAAGATTATTGGTGCTATATTCAAGTTCTTCCCTCCAATGAATCAAGCACTCAAAAGCTTTAATATGTACAGTATATAATAGATGAAATGCAGTATTTTTTATAAATGGAAAGCATATTGGATATGTTTGAAATACTTTGAATTCTCCTACATGCTTAACATATTACTTGGATACCTAATATTGAAAGTTATATTATTGAATGCAGCAGCTCTGTCCACTACAATCCATGTTATGGGTTTTTTTGGCCACGTTAATATCAGGGAGACATCAAGTAATAAAAGGCAGGGGATCCAGTGCTACTTAATATTGTTCCTCATTCATCCACTCCCATCAAAAGTTATAATGGGCTAACTCTTCGTCTTCCTTATAGATCCCATCTCTTCTTTGAAAGCAGAGTGCACAGATGCACTTGACTAATAAAAATGGATCCATGTCTGAATTATTTTATCATGGTAAGTTTAAAGACAGTAGTAGCTGAGTCCTAAATATCAAGCACTCATTCACATAATTAAGGGACTGACACTGCCTCACTGATCCTGATCCTCCCATCATCTGGTATACAGTTTTCTACATTCCATTGATCCAGAAATGGAAATTAAGAAAAGGGAAGACACGTGACCTGATTTTTTTTCAAACAGATCAGCCTTGAACTTTCCACAGTATCTGAATGTTAGTGTGAATCCCGATCCAAATTGTGTACAGTAACAAAATTCAAATATATGAAAACATTAAATGTTAGGTTGTAAAATAAGTATTTGCTTGACTTTAAAAGAATCAGATTGAGGTGGAAATTAAACACAGATGCTTAATACACGTATGTTCAAATGAACCGAAACGATTAATTTTTTGCATAAGGTTGAAGTGCAAGCCATTTTGAGAATGATTTACTTGAAAGTTGGGATATAATAAAACCTTATTGTCAGGAATGTTTTTGACATTCTGCATCTTTAGTTAAATTTCTGGGATAGTACTTATTAGAAAGCAGTTCGTCACATGTCTATATGTGTTGTATGGTACTGCATGTACTGGGAAAGGGAAAGGTAAATTAGCCATTTAAGGGCTAGGAAATATATTCCCAATATATTTTGGAAATAAATTATTTGTACAAGAAACTCAGGACTCTGAGAGCAAATCAGAATGGAACCAAATTTAGCCCTCTTCAAAATTCAGATCTGCTGTTCTTCATAAATGGCTTCAAGAAAAAATAATCTACCAGTGAGTCTGTATAGGATAGCTAGATAGATTAGCTTAAACCCACTTCCCACTTTTCACCTAGGTGGAATAGCTATTAAGAGGTTGGAAAGGATTCTAGAAGCCATGCTCTGCATGCTTTCCCTAGAACCGTGATGGTGAACCTATGGCACGGGTGCCACAGGTGACACGCAGAGCCATCTTGATGGGCACCCAAGCTGTCAGCCAACTTACCTCCAGCTGAGCATTGCAGAGAGCCAGCTGGTCTTTGGGCATCCGCTGTGCATGTGCGCGATTGCAATAGGAAATCCAGCTGGTCTTTGGAGCTTTCCTGCACACGCACACGTGATGGCTCTTGTGTGCGTGAGTGCCTGTGCGCAGCACACATGCATTGCATGTGCAAAAGCTTCATGCATGCACAGATGGTGTGGTTGCGCATGCAGTACACATGGAGGAGCCACACGCAAGTGCGAATCGCTCACGCAAAGCATGTACTTTTTGGCACTTGGTAAGTAAAAGGTTCGCCACCAGTGCCCTAGAATAAAGTTTATTTCCATTCTGGAAAATCCTTATCAAATAGTGAAACAATTTTAATCTAAATTGCTACCAATTTAAACAAATAATGTTCTTCTTCCCCAAAGCTAGTTTAGAGGCTTGCCCTCAACTGATAGCATTCTATACCCCTCTGTGTAGCAACGTCAGATGTTTTAGATTCTCAACCTTGGCGACTTTAAGATGTTTGGACTTCAACTCCCAGAATTCTGCGAATTGAAGTCCAAACATCTTAAAGTTGCCACTGTTGAGAAACACTGTTTTAGATGAACTACTTTCACCAGAAGACATTGGTTGCTGATGAAAGCGTTCAAAAGTACGCAATGGATAATAGTTTGTTACCCTGCTATACTTATTCGCAAAATCTTTATTTTTCCCTTTAACTTAGAGCTGTACAGGTATTAGTCACTTATTGACTGCAATTGAGACCACCAACTATTATATTTTGCTCTTCTACCAGTCATAGTAGAAGAGCTTCAGATATGGGAAACTTGATTCATGGTCAATACTTAATGGCTAAGTAATAGCTTTAATACAATATAATTGTACTTTCAACTCAAAATATGGTGTCACTATTACACTTACCTATTACACTTGATGCCTTCCATTATTTGCTATTATTCTATTCTTTTATCTGAAAAATTAAAACGAATGGACTTGACTAGACTATTTTCCTTTGAAAGCACATTTTATTGTTTATAAAGTATCCACAGGGGGAAAAAAAACATTGGAGCATTTAGATGTGAGTTTCACAAGTACTGACTTCTTCAATCATCTCAATTATCATTCTCAAACTTTGGATCTCTCCGTGTTAATTTTTTTCTCAACACTCCACTCCCTGTTCCCTATTTTTCTGCTGTCCAGTTCCAAAAAGAGGGTTCATCTCCAATATTAACGTTTTTGAGAAGTGTTAGCACATGGAAGCCAACAGTGGCTTAATAGCGCACTATTTAAGCACCAGCAGTGCGGTACCAACCTTTGCAAAATCAAACCAAAGTTAAACTGCCGCTTGATGAAAGAAGATGAAACTTCATGAAGGCTTGATCAAACAGTCTCAAAACCTTTTTGTTGTTTCCAAGAGTCCAGCATTTACTTCCGCGATCGTTTGTTTTCAACAAGCAACACCGCAAGCCTGTTACGGAGAACTATTATTTTATTGGCATAAGTTTTTAAAAATAAGTCTCTCAACGTTGCCCGTAAAGCTCCCAAAGAAGGCAAGTGGTTGCAGTCTTGTATGTTCAGCAAAGTGATGAAGAAATTAAGCCAGACCTCTCCATTGGGAATCCTAAGGAAAAAGGAGGGGGGAAAAAATCAACCTTCCCCAAATGTGGCCAGATGTTTCTCAAAAACAGCATCACAAGTGGAAAGCTGTGTCAACTATTTTGGAAGATGGACTAGAGCAGGTGTCAAACTTTATTTCATTGAGAGCCACATCAGGGTTATGTTTGACCTTAGGTGGCTAGGATGGGTGTGGCCAGCTTGACGTCACTTTTGTTAGGGGTGTCTGTGGCAGCCTGAGTGCTCTGCCAGCGAAAACGGGTTCCCTAGCTCCGCATGTGCCCCTCCGAACTCCGTTTTCACTGGCAGATGGTTGCAGGAGGTCATCCCAGCAAAAGAGATTCAGAGCCCATTTTTGCTTGCAAAGGCACCATGGGCCGATCCTTCACTTTTTCCAGGGTGGCCCTGCAGGCCAGATCTAAGCACCCCATGGGCTGGATCTGGTCCCCGAGCCTTGAGTTTGACACCCCTGGACTAGAGCTTTATCCAAACAGGCTGTACAGAGAATCTCAATTAGATTTCCTACTGGTCAATACAAATTCTGGGCTGTTGGATCAACAATGCAACATTTCATTTTGTCTTCAGGTCTCAGAAATGCACTCTATTCTTTCAAACTCCCATCCCTTTTTGTATTTTCAATAATATTCCTAATTGAATGGCTATAGAATATGATAAAAAACCATTGTATTTCTAACCTTGAGAGTCCTTTACATGAAAAATAAATGTGCTAATCACCATTTTTGCATTTATTCTATTAGCTGTCATAAGCTGAGCTGTAATGCAACTAAAAATCATGTTACTTTATTTTTACAAGTTTAATCAGATTTTATTAAAAGTGCCTTAAGATCATTTTGTAGAGAAGTTTTTAATGTAACACAGAAATAATTATGTATCTGGAGAATATAATATTAGTGGTATCCGAGGGACATATTTATGTTTTGCACTGGCTCTTTCCATTTATTGGAGAATACCCTTAGAGCAAATTAATTCTTTATTTCAAAAATAAATTGCATATTCTTGTGCAGGATTTGAAGAATATAAATAGAAATTGTCCACAATATCTGTGTTTCCCAACTTTGATTATGATAAAAGTTGATAGCACCTTGAAGGAGCAATTGCAAGGAGAAATTTATAGTAGAGTAAAGAAAATATATGGCTTTGGAAAGTTATTATTGAAATAAAGTAATTTTAGACCAACCTCCTAAAGATAGCATCAGGTTTCCAGATACCTTGCTCATTTTTTACTTTCATATATGTGCCAAACATCATGCAGTACACTGTTGCAGCAATTCCGAAATAATCAGCCTAAGGAATAAAAATATTATAAAAATGTTTAGCTTCAGTTGTTTAAAAATATTTGCTTTTAATCCCATCCTCCCACGAATATGATCTGATTGCAAACTGTCTCCTTTCCCTGGTTTATTCTTGATACTCTTCTGGAATAGATTTGATTGAGCAGTGCTTCTGGGCAAAATCAAGCAGAGAGCTTCAAGCCTGAACACAATCTGAATTCAGAATCTTTGATACACTGATAATTACATTAGTACTACTGTATAACAGTGTTCTAAAGAAAAATTAGTAACATCGGAATCAAAACATCTCTGAATTAAATTTTCCTCCACGATCAGCAAAGTCTGTATTTACTAGTGACATGGGCTACATAGCATAGATGAAAAACATACATGGAAGTCCATACCTGGTAAGTCCATGGCTTGCCTGTAATCATTTCAATACATTGAAACCCAGATGTCTCGCACTTTCCTTTGAAAGTGGTTCCTTCAGGAAACAGGGTCATATCTATGCTTTGACCAAAGTCAATAACTGTCAGGCCATGAGATGTACCATCAATATCACATGTGTCATTGTCCAAAAACCTTGTTTGAAAGCAATTAGCAATGATTACTATTGAGCAATGCAATAAGTCAGATTAACAAGAAAAGATCTCAAAATGTTCACAAGTGAGTTACTTGCCTTTCACCAAATATAAAGTTGTCAGGTTTAATGTCACCATGAATTATTCCACACCTGTGAAGCTCTTCTACCATGTGCAGAATTTTTATGGTGAAGTAGGTCACCAAAGCTTGGGGCATCACCTTCTCTGTTAGTTTTTTGTATATATTTATGGTGTTCTACAGAGGAGAAGAAGCAGATGATCATGCGGACAAATGAATATGCCTGAAATCCTGTGTACAGTGGATATAGAAAGTCTATACACTCCCGTTAAAATGCCAGGTTTTTGAGATATAAAAAAAGCCAAGAGGACCTCAGCTGTATGATTATCAGACAGCAAATTTCACTTAGACTTTGGAGGAAAAAAATGCACCTGGCTGGTTTACAAAATTATACCCTGCTAGAAAGATTTCCTATATAAATTCGGCAAAACCATGCTTTCTAAACAACTAAACTATTTCAATTTGGCCAAATATTTCCTATTAAGGACAACTAATTCTACTTGCAAGGCTTAACACAAATTCATCTGCGGGGGTTGGTGGTGGTGGTAATAATGTGAACATGGTTATAATGCAGGTAGAAAAGGTGGTGGGCCTTCAATTGTGTGGTCACAACTCCCTTCTTGAATTTTTGTTACAACCCCCCCCCCCAAAAAAAAAAAAAAAACATCTATAACTACAACCCCACCTCCCTTTTTGGTCTTCCAGACTGTGATGACATTTGTACAAGAATATACACATAGATCAAAGCCATATTTACCAGTAAAGTCCCATAACTGTAAAGCTCCCCTATCAGGACACTTCCATTTTGAAAGAAGTGAGCACCATAGAATTGGATGCAAAGGTGATGCATGCTTGGCTTCAGCCTTTCAGTCAGCTGAGCTGCTATATAGAACTCCCAGGGGTTTGCAGGTTTCTGTACCTACAGTATAAAGACAATAAATAGTTCTGCTTTGCTTAAATGCAACAGGAGCCAGTAACCACATAGAAAGATTTTTTTATGCTATTAATTTAAACCAAAACCTGACATTTTCTATTGTTTCAAATGACAATGGCCGATTGTCCATAACACTACCTGGAGTTTGAGGAGCACTACAAAAGGATACATTGACTACCTCTTTTAAACCATGTTAGAACATTTTTTTTAAAAAAATCTAATTGTTGATCCTGGCCAGTAATACAACAAGCTCCATACTGCATAAAAAGCAGAAGTTGTCAATGCTATAGCATGTTTTTAAAGTACATGCAGTATAACCATCCCTGGCTCTACAGATTAGATACAGTCTGCAGAGTCTTACATATTCAGCTTGTCCAGGCAGCCATTTCTCTCCACTGCTAAATTCTAATCTGACATCAGCTAAACAATGGATAGGAGAGATTACGGAGATCAGAGATTAAAATAAAACATTGTTTTTACTGGTAAAGCAGATGGATTAATGAATTTTAAACAAGATTCTGGAAGTTAAGAGTGAAATATAATAAATACCTTCAGTATTACTCTCTGATTATTCTTAGAGTTATCCATATCAAGGGCAGAAGCTTGATACACATGTGCAAAAGCTCCTTCTCCAAGTAAGCAATCAATGTGGAAGGATGTGGATGCTGAATGACGACAAGGAAGAGATCAAGCATGTAGAACAGATCTTGGGATTATAGCCCAAATTACCTATTTCCAGATAAATAGGGTTCATTTCAAATCCATCTGCAATCGCCTCTCTAAAATTTCAGTGAAAAACAAATGCCAAAGCACACCAGACAGAAGTGCAGGAAGTGCAGAAGCAGGATCCATGCACTGGGAAAGGATAGCAATAGCATTTACCATATTTATTGGTGTATAACACACACTTTTTCTTCTTGAAAAGAATGGAAATTGCATGTGCGCGTTATACACCAATAAATACGGTACTTATATACCACTATGCCCAATAAACCCACACAAGAACAACATTTTTTAAAGTTTCGTAGCTCTGAGAAGAATAACATTAAACATGTAATGGGACTTACCTAATTTGACAACAGTTTTTGGTCTGATAAGTGGAAGATTCGATGCCCTTTGGAAAGTATTGGGATAAGCACTTATTGGTTTTGGCAGCCTGGACAGAAGCTGGAAGATTAAAATCTCATCCCAAGGATTCTCAATCACTTTGTAAGATAAAAAAAATATTTAAATTACTGACAATAATCAGACAATAAGTACAAGAAATCCTTCATGATAGGCATTATTAAAATCTGGAGAGCTAAACCCAAATAAGAGACAACAGAGAAGAGCACCACCCTTTAGATGTCTGGGTTTCAATTCCCCCCCAAATTCATCAATGGCCATGCTGATTGGGAAATTCTCTGGAGTTGTCCACACATCTGGAGAAGGACCAGACTGGAGACAACCAACATAAAGTTCCAGAGCCAATGAAAGACATATTCATAGGTACTGGGATGCAAGAAGGCCCATTACCCGTTAAAAAGGAAGAAATAATGTTTTATTTAAGTATTTTCTACTTTGGTCTTTCCTAAAATATTTGAGACGACTTGTAAATACAATACAGAAACTCCTCTGTTGACAACCACATTCAGCAATTGTTTTAAATTACAATAGCATAAAACAAGTGGTTCTTAACAACCAGACTTCAAAGTTCTGGCCATCCCAGCACCCACCTCACCCAGTCAGTCAAACGATTCATTCATTCATTCAAATTTATATACCGCCTCTCTCCCGAGAAGGGATTGTGATCACTTGACAATTGGCCTGCACTTAGAATGGTTACTGTGTCCCACAGTTACATAATCACCATTTGCAACCATCCCTATCGGCTTCCTACAAGCCAAGGCAATGGGGAAGCCAACAGGGAAGGTTGCAGGTCGCTCTTGCAGATCACTTCCACTCCTGCTACTTTTTGTCCTTAGGAGCTTAGTTATGGAGTTTGAGATCCTGAGAATCTCATATTTTCTAGCATGTGCCTACCTGGTTGCATTTATGTAGTGACACAATAGCCACCTGCGTACCCTCCCACCATTAACAACAACTACTTGCAGGTCTTCCCACACCTAGATGTGCTTTATGACCACATTGTTTAGCGATGAAAAATCCAGTCCCACTTAACTGTTCTTAACTAAGGATTACTTGTATAAAACGATAATCTTACAATTAAAAAACAAAACTTGGCTATCAACAAAGTTAATTTGCTTAATGACCAAAAAAGGTGAAATTGGATTTGATTCACTTAATGGCCACTTAGTGATGGGAAGTCTCTACCTCTATTAGTAATTATAATACTGTTTGACTTGTTTTTACATTTGTTGATAGCCAAGTTTTGGTTGCATCCACTTTAGTCTAAGAAAAGCATTACAATTATGCATGGTCCCACATTACAGCAAATACACTTCCTGATGCAACCTTTTACCTTTAGCTTGCATCTCTTGGGCTAAAGGCACGGAAATGGTATTAAACGGCGTAGAGGAGGCAAGGTGAGCAGCTTGAACGAAATCTTCTGGGCTTTTCAGACATGGAGCAAAAGTTTGGTTACATGGGTTAGCCCAGACAGTATAGTCACTTGTCAGGCCCTCTGCTGGCTGGCTTTCATCCTAAAGGGGAAAACCAAAATCATCAACAACTTTTTTCTTCTCTGAACAATTCAAGAGGCTGGTGTGTGTGTGTGTGTGTGATAACTGCAGCAAGGCACTCTCTCTCTCTCTCTATCTATGGCAGGGGTAGGCAATTATGGCTCCTTCATGACTCGTGGACTTCAACTCCCAATATACTGGGAGTTGAAGTCCACAAGTCATGAAGGAGCCGTAATTGCCCACCCCTGACCTATAGTCAGAAGTGGAAAACTTTGATACAGCAGAAGAAGAAATGGTTGATGAAGAAGATGGAACTTGCAGAGCTGGCTAAATTAACTTCTTTGCTTAGAGAATAAACAATATCTCCATTTATGGATTACCTCCCAGACTTTTTGCATTAAGAAGAAAATATTATTTATGATGTGCAGTTTTGATGATTAGTAAAAAGCTGGATAACATAAAAGAATGCACTTTCTTTTGTAATCAGAGTAGAAGATAATTTTGTAAGTGTATTTATATTTGTTTCAAAAGAAATCACAAGCATCTATTTATCTTTTCTTCTTGAATTTTTGCTGTTCTTGTCTCACTTTTCTTTCTTTTTATTAATTTGTATTAGTTTCTATGTTCTTTGTAAATCTTTTAATTAAAAAAAAATACTTCAAAAGGTGGCTAATATTGGAGTCCCCTCTAATTTATCCCCACAATGACTCCAAGGTAATTGTGCTGAAGAGCATTTGGCTTGTAACCCTCTGATGAGCACTAGACAAGTGAAGGTGTGAATCTAAGTCTCCCTCATCAAATTCAACACTGTGATAATCTTAGTTATTCCATAAGGTGCATCCTTTTTCCTACATGGAAGGGGAAATGTGTGCTTTTTGAAGTTCCATTCAAAAGAGATCTAAAAAGACGAGAAGATGTTCTTTTAACAAGATTCTACTGAGGTACCAGGACAACCAATTTTGTCCTCGTTTACATAGTATATATGTAGCAAATCAATCAATTACACAGGTATTCTTATACCAAGCAGTATTCTCCAAAAACCTACCCTGAATTAAGACACACTCAAGTAAAGCGCTCTGGATATTGATAGGTGGGAATCATTTAATCTTACTCTTTTGTTTAGGGTAAAATAAGCGTTCTTCACCTGAATATAATTATAATAATTTATAATTTGCATGAAATTCCTTTGCGTATATTTCAAAATATATCCAAAAATTCAGTACAGTATTTTGGAAATTTTTATGGGGTTCTTTAATTGTAAAGTTATCATTAAAAATGATGCAATTGTCAGTTAAAGAGTGGTATTTGGATTTTCTGAATTATTGCATAATGCATACTATTTGATCTTGATGTCTTCACTAAGTGCAAATGCTCTTTCCTGGCCCCTTTAGGAGTGTTTGAATATAAATCTTCTTGTTCATTGGGTTGTTTTGGTTGATTCAATTATTATAATAATTTATAATTATAATTATAATTATTATAATAATTATGTTGATTCAAAAATTGTAGCATATTATTTTTTGAAAAATATGTTTTTATCCTTTTTCTCATGCTAAATTGATGCTATGGAATAACTCAGTCCTCAAATATGATTTAAAGGCGATTTGCTTACTCTTGATTTAGAAACAGTCAGAGTGTCTCTGGGACGTTCACCAAATACTTTGATAGATGTAGACTTTGGGACTGACTGCACGACCCTAAAAATCAAAGGAAGAACATTCAGAGTCATTCTTCAAATGAAACATTTTACATACAGAAGATTCAACTGCCCATGAGAGCAATTAATTTCTGGAAATCAGATCTGCTATAACAGTACCTAATAGATCAAGAATAGGTAATCTGCAAGTCCTCTACTTGTTTTGGACTCTCATGTACCAACACAAGCCAATGATAGAGATTACAAAAGCTGCCCAAAACATCTGGAGGGATCCCAGGTTGCCTAAAATTCCTGTGCAAATAACTGGTGATTACAGGAAAAGTAATCAACATTCTTGAATACAAGAATATTGTTTTCTTCACAAAAACATAGTGAGTCACCATTGCCTTCTTTCAAGATTTTTTTCTTTTAGCTTTTCATTCAAGTCTACGTTCTCACAGTTTCTTAAGTAATTAGGTAGGATTTCCTATCCAATCACTCTTTGTCCTTTCATAGCTTTTTCAAGATGAGCCAAAATCAGCTAGCTGTAACAATACATAGTATATATAAGACAAGTACACATTAGCTCTTTCAAGAATCAAAGGGTGCCTTTTTCCGTAGTTTGTGATGCAAGAAAGTGAAGAAAAGGGGGACTTATATAAATGATTAATGAGAAAATGAAATCTTCATGCAACAACATGGACACTATGGTAGATGTGCTAGTAATAGTTTTCATTGCAGAATGTACGAACAGGCTTACAGTGCAATCTAATACAAACTAATCTCAATTATAAAGAGCATTCTTCATTGTAATTACATACTGACTTCTTTACAAGGCTATTTTGACGATTTTCAACTTACTCCATATTCTCATCTTCAAAAATTGTAAAAGCAGGTAATGCAGCAGGAAGACTAGGCTTAATGCTGACAGCCTCACCTGGATCTAAAATGAGAACCGAAAAGGAAAGTTGTGATAGGCTTACATTTTCCCTGCCTCTGGCTGAAGTCTCACACAGGCAAAATGTATATATCGTGTAACTCCTTGAGCTATTGCCTCCTGAACCCGCTGAAGCTTCCAAGTGGTCTACAACCTGTAAACCATGCAGTTGAAGGCACATAGGTAATTATGTCCCAAAGGTACTTTTCCAGGAGGTAACTGGACTTTCTTGTTTTTTCTTTTGAAGACATTTCACTTGTCATCCAAGAAGCTTGACAAGGAATTTATTTTCCTTGAAGACAGCTGGTAATCTTCATCCTTTTAGATTTAGAGGGTCCTTGAAGGGGGGGGGGAGAGAATGCAGATTACCAGCTGACTACAAGGGATATAAATCCCTCCATTCTCCACTATCCAGTCAGAGCTGAAGAAGCTTCTTGGATGAGAAGTGATACATCTTCAAAAGAAAAAACAAGAAAGCCCTGAAAAAGCACCTTTGTGACAACCGTGACCTGGATGACTGAGAATCTCTAAAGACTAGTAGGTAATTGTGAGAATCTCCTGATACAAGAATTAGCCGAACTGGTACTCAAGTTCTAATTGTGTAAAACTGTGCCTGACCTCAGAGGCTCCCTGCTAGTCAAACAATAGTGGTGAATCCAAGAGGATGGTGAAATTGCAAACCAGTTCAGCGTGAGGGAGCACGACCTATCTATAACTAAAATTGGACAGTGTTTATAGTTGGCTTCTCTGGCCGATGGAAAATGCTTCTTGTGATCTTTAAAACCTTTCATCAATCATGTCCAACCCACAGCCCAAGGACTGCTTGGGTTCCAGACAGCTAGTAATACAATTCCACAAGATATAATAAAAATTAAAAAATAAAGGAAGTTTATTATTCATATACATTAACTGTATTATATATTTTATACGCGGCCCAAGTTAATTCCTCTTCACTCAGTGCATCCCAGGCAAGCAAAAAGGTTGGATATTCTTGCCCCACATGATTCAGGGCCTGGTATATTCAAGAGCATCTTCTCCCAGTAGTACTTGCAAGCTCTCTAAGATCTGGAATGTCCACCAGAACTCTAATCCTAAGAACGGATTCTATCAGGTACCATGAAGGATGAGCTTCCCTGTTGCTGCTCCCTCCTTTACAATAGCATCTCCCAATGTTCCAGTTGTCCCTCTTGTCCAATTAAAATTCTAAAAAGCCATTAATACCAGGCCTTTAGAATCTGGTTAGAATTTATTTTTCCCTTCAGTGGAAATATTTGTTTCTTTGTTGATTATTGTCCTTGATCCTTTTGTCGAATTGTTTTATTTTTCGTTGCTTTTAATTTTGGTAGAGCATGAAGGAATGTTAGCTAATCCATTGCATATGATTGGAATGGCATATGCGCACAAGTCAGCTACTAAATAAGTATCCTTCAGTTCAAAATAAAAACCTAAACAAATATTCTGATTTAAGTTAGATATATAATTTTCTCGTCATAGACATTTATTTTTAATTATCTCTAAAAAGCAAGCATTAGTCATGTATATATCCCAAAGGCTTGTCATTACAAGAAACTAAACAGACAAAAATGTACCCTTGCTGATATTATGGTATCTGACTTATTAAAAATCCTCAGCTATATCTAAAATTAATCCTCACTTTTGTTAATATAAAGAATATGAGATGTATCTTTACTGAATCTGTTCTGTAGCTCACAAGGGAGCTCCTCACACTGCTCAGAATAAATTTTTAATAATGAGGCAGGGAAGAAGAACTCCCATCTATTGTTTTAGGTCCTTCAGCTTTAGCATCTTGAAATCACTTTGGCAGAGATTAGTCCAATTATGTTTGCCTAACAACTGTTATAATCCAAGACAAATTATTGAGCATTTGCAGAACTTGGCGCTCTAACTTTATGTTGCGGTCTCTCTGGTTTCACTGGAGAGCACAATGGAAACTATAGTCCCAACCCATCTAGAGATCCCCAAACTGAGGAAGACTAATGAGAAGATTTATTTATCTTCTATTAAAACCTATTTATCATTTTTAGGTAGTGAAATTTACCTTTGTTTCTGAAGAAAGCCTCAACATCTTCCTCATCTTCTGAAAGTATAGTGGTATCTTTTAGAGAAGTTACTTGAAACATGTCCATGATGAAACCTTGGTAAGTCAAAGAAAAATTCAAAGTAAAAGGCAGGTGTAGTAGGAAAAAAAATCCAAGAACACTTAGGAAGGCAAAACAATTGGAGATATTTATACCTTTTGGTTTCAATTCATGAAGACCCAAGTCCAAGCTTGCATTTTAATCCTAACAGGAGTTCTCAGTAGGTTTACATGCAGGCTGAACTCATGTTGCCCTAAACCATAATGTGATCATGATCACATGATTCTGGGGCACTTGGCAGCCTGTTGTACAGCAAGTGCGAACAGGTTGCCAAACACCTGGATTGCAATTACATTGGGGTGTTGGTGCAATGTTTTGTGACAGTCCAAGGCCATTTTTAATTCTGCGCAATTGTTAAATAGTTGTAAGTCAAGGACTGCCAGTACTAAAATAACGTGCAGTCAGAGATAGGAAAAATGAACAGCTACATATAAATATTGCATCCAGTTTTGGTCGCCACGATGTAAAAAAGATGTTGAGACTCTAGAAAGAGTGCAGAGAAGAGCAACAAAGATGATTAGGGGACTGGAGGTGAAAACATATAAAGAACGGTTGCTGGAACTGGGTAGGTCTAGTTTGATGGAAAGAAGGACTAGGGGTGACATGACAGCAGTGTTCCAATATCTCAGGGGATGCCACAAAGAGTCAAGGGAGTCAAGCTACTCTCCAAAGCACCTGAGAGGAGGACAAGGAGCAGTGGGTGGAAACTTATCAAGGAGAGAAGCAACTTAGAACTAAGGAGACATTTCCTGACAGTTGGAACAATTGATCAGTGGAACAACTTGCCTCCAGAAGTTGTGAATGTTCCAACACTGGAAGTTTTTAAGAAGAGATTAGATAACAATTTGTCTGAAGTGGTGTAGGATTTCCTGCCTAAGCAGGGGATTGAACTAGAACACCTCCAAGGTCCCTTCCAACTATTCTATTCTATTCTATATCATTTAACTCCAAGTCTTCCTGCATAATATAGTTTGTTATTGTGATTCAAGGAGTTAACATAAAATTGTAACTAATTGCTTCTACCAGATCAGGGGTGTCAAACTGGCAGCCCAAAGGCCAGATGTGTCATGCACAGGCCACGCCCACCCCAGCTCTGCAAAGAGGAAACAGCACAATACATCACGTGAAAGCAACGTGATGTGGAGAGTTTGACACCCATGTACTAGATGGAGTGTATTCTTGTTAGCCCCTCTTTTCATTTTCAGGAAATAAGGTCTTCCTCTTTATCCACATCATTTCATCTTAAAATTACTTTATAGTGACATTTGCTATTTTAGTATATTTTAATTGTGTTAATTGCAATCTACATGGAAGTAATGTGCAAGTTAAAAATAGGTTACCAGCTAGAACTAAACCTATTTTTCCAGCTGAAAAATATGGACCATATTTTTCATGTGGTAAGTACATGGCTTTTTAAATAAAAACTGGTTAATAACCCACATTTTATCAAGTTTTGTCATGGTTATTTAAATGTATTTATGGATTATAAATGTGCTTTTTATTAGTTGGATAATCAGTTCAATCAAATATATTTTGAATCATACTAAAC